>CM060858.1:22545962-22819596 GCA_030737845.1 Acorus calamus | reverse complement strand
CCGACTCCCCGACCATGATTATCTAAAGTGATTGTGATGGGGACATCAAATCTTCAAGCAGATAGAATCCAAACCTTCCTCATTCTGGAGCAAAAACATCCACTTGTATCAAAATCAAGTACTGCATTCCCGACTCCCCGACCATGATTATCTAAAGCGACTGTGATGGGGACATCAAACCAACGGCAGATTTCAAGTCTATCAAAGAAGGAAGTGATCTAATCTTATTCCTATATGGATATAGATTAGTTATTTTGAATAAAAATTATAGGATTTTATCTGAACCATTAATAAAAAACAAACTAATCAAGTCAATGGTTTAGATTAATCACTTGATTAGTTTGTTTTTTAATTGTAGGATTCAATCTAGAAGCATTGACTTGTGAGGAAAAAAAGGGATTAAAGTGTATCTTATGACTGTTGCCCAAACATCCATTTGTTACATTTCATAATCATGACAGGGTTTTTCCATAGGGATCTATACAAGGAATTTGACACAGGAAACAATAAGAAGATCTTAGACAATGAATAAGGGATCAATGCTTATGGTATGGTATCACATGATGTGTTTCCTTTTTCTTTTTAGCTCATACAAAGTGGCACCTTTTTTTTTTCAAAATGAAAAAGACACACTAAACTGCCCCTTGAATACAGGTAACACCCCTTTTCTTCTTGAATCAACTTCCAAAATATTAATTTATCCAGAAAAATACATCCCATATCTTATAGAGTGGAAGCCGTCCCTAAATTCTAGATCTAGGTTGGAAGGTATGAGAAAAAGAGGAAAAACAATTCAAGAATCACAGAAGAATTAAGTATTTATGTGGTTCAGCAACACTGCCTATGTCCACAGGTATGATGATGAACAACCCTTGAATTTGGGATCTGCATATTTTCTGCATTCATCTGGACGATCTTGGGATTGTTCTGACTATCTTGGTGAGAAGGAAATCACATCTTGAACGGCGCATGAGATCGTCCTGATCAATCCGTTCATCCATACAATTTGATGGACTGTCCAGATGACCCTTCACAAAACCCAAGATATCTTCTGGTTCGTTTTGAATCACATCTCGATGAGTTGTAGATTGGGCGATATTTTAACATATCTACCTTAAAAACAAGATGTTCCCTTAATAACCAAAAAACCATAACCTAATTTACGTATGCCTAATTGGGTAAAGGAAAAGGGGTGGAACAGGGGGAATAAACCAAAAACATGTTTGTTTGCAAGGAATAAGTGGGTGTATCTATGCCAGAATAAGTGAGAATAAGTTGGTATTGGTATTCCAAATCCCCCCAGAATTGTCTCATTCCACCCAATATATTCCATTAATATAAGGGGAGCCCACATGCCAAATCACCTATTATCACCTCTTATAAATCAAGGGGCTCACATGTCAAATCATTATTCAACTTTTATAAATTCTTATCCACATCTTATTCATTTTTTATACACAACTTATCCTTGGTCAACCAAACAATAAAAACTTCATTATTATGTTTCCCAAGGAGAATAACTAAAAACACAACCAAACAATAAAATAACTTATTCCTTATCTATGCTAGAATAGTTATCTATCCCAAATTAGCTTATATTGCTACCAAAACAAGGGTGTAAAGTATTGGTGTATAGTATTCCGCACTGGTTGATATGATGTCAGTACGTATGCTATACACAATATGCTCCATCAAAAGCTTAGCTTTGATGTTCTCATAATTGCATTTTTACTCTTATATACGCACTACAACTCTGCAAGAACTTTATAACTTTTGGTTGGCCTATCAGAAAAAAAAAATGTTATTGGAATACATGGATTCAATATCTAGATAAAAGACGATATATAATTGCAAGGTATCAGTTCATTGTTGCTCATCCATGTCCAAACTAGCTTCCTTGTAAGATACCAAATGTCCAGACCATGTTTAAGTTTGTTGGAGGGGATGTAGAGAAACCAGTTGTTAGGAATGCTTAGGACGATGTTCAACCTAGAGGAGGGTGAATAGGTCGTTTGTAGATCTAATGTGGATTTTCAACTTTTTCATTTGGGAATAACACTATTGAATGTAGATCTCACCATTCCTAGATGATCTTCGAGACCCACAGAAGAACTAATCCCATTGAGATTCTGAAATGTAGGGTTTTGGAGAAGGCCCAATCACATAGGTGTCGTTTGGTATTGTTTCTTCCCCAGAACTCTTAGAACAGGAAAATTGATTTTTTTTCAAGTTACTATTTTCCTCCAAAATTTCAGATTTGATTCAAAAGTTTAGAAACACCCAAAAAAACCATCCTCCTTTAAAAATAAAGCTCATTCCAAAAGGGAGATACCTAAAGAACCTTGGAATGCAATAATTTTCACAAAGAGAGGCCAAACAAATCCTACTGCATTGAAAACTGGTAACCCTCTTCAATAAATATTGCATTTGTATTCAATAAGACAATCTGATCACGAAAACCACAAATCCCAAAGTACCTATATTAATTGCTGACCCTTCATGCAGTTTAAACTATAAGAAAAGCCTTTGGAAATCCAATATACTACTAATAAATGGAGGTATTTGAATTTGATACATCACATGAATTTTTTAACACAATCTTTTTTGGACAAAAACAATAAAAGTATGATCATAATCTGGGGATGACGATGATTATATGGCTAAATAATATAATTCTATTTTTACCCCAAATTGTGTATTTTAACTACTCCTCTGACTTTTGATGATTATATGGCTAAATAATATAACTCTATTTTTATCACAAATTGTGTATTTTAATGAGTCCTCTTACTTTTATCATCATACATATAGGTAGGATAAAATTATATAAGAATGAAATATACCGCACGTCTGGGGTGCATCTCTGATTTTGCAACCTCGGGTTTGAGATTTGTGTTCTCTAGAAAAAAGTCTGCATCCTTTTTCATAGGCCAGCCCAATTTCTTAAAACATTTTTTGGACCTGCATGGGAACAAAAGTTGACAAATAGAAGCTCTGGCACAACATGTAGGCATACGAAAGCATATTTCTGAAGAAAACACATACCAAAAGTATTCATTCAGATCATCATAGTTTCTCCATTTAGAATGGCTAGCAGTACCACCTTTATTTTTTTGAACTTCCTTTATCATTAAACAAGAACCAATAAACTGACATCAACTTAAATGAGAAATGCAATAACTGAACAATAGAATATTAAAAGGCATTTATAGTAATTGTTAGTGTCTAACCTTGCGCAGGACTTTGTATATAGGAGTAATTACTTCACGAAGAAAATATTCCTCCCCGCGGATTTCAGAATACCCTCCAGTAACAGGGGACACATTTTGATCAAAAAATCGATGAAGCTCTTCCGCCATCTTTGTCAGTTCAAGTAACAAAAAAACAACATTTGTTAAAAAAATTGAAATGAAACAAGACCAAAAAGAAAAGCATATAGTAAACAGGAATTTAGTGAGCTTCAAGAGTGACCATGGAATAAACAATAAACATACATGTATTATTTATTTGTTATTAGTTTAAAAATGCTCAAACCAACATATGCCACAGATACGCATTTTAGATCTTTTTGTGATCAACCCAAGTGTAACTAAAAGCAATGATAACACCTATCTTGGGAAACCAATTATGACCTATTAAGCCATCTAAGCATTTTTCCACAACCTTAAAAATGTTATTATGTCACGAGATTCCAGAACTAAATATAATTAGACAGGAACAAGAGGATATTTAGTGTCTTCTCTAAACAACTAGGAATCGAGGTCAGGCTTCAAAGCTTCTGATTTTTTAGAAAACTCTCTCTACATAAACTCTCTGTTCCCTACCAGAAAGCAACCAAACCAACTTGCAAGCTATCTTTTAGCAAGTAGGCAAAAAAATTCGCTTTCTTCTCTCTCATTGTTGTAGACCGAATATCATCATTTGAGATTGAAAATTTGTGGATACTACTACTCTTTCACATCTTAGTCATCTATTATTATTTGTTAATACATAGCATAATCACACACAGCATATTATTGGAAAAACACTCAAAAATACACGTCATATCAATGGGATTGAGAATTAACACTGGTAATTTTAAACTCAATTTACAACTTTCACGGCTCCTTTGGGAATTTAGGCAAATTACTGCCACATTATTCAGTAAATTTTAGCTATTTAGCAACCCCACCTATTAATATATTTTACTCGGCTATGATTATTATTCTCCATTCTATTAATAGAACTTCCTGAATTTTCTCTGAATTTTTTTAAGAATTTTCTGCATTTCCCCGAACTCCGAACTAATTCACTTGCCAAATAACTCCCTTACTGTAAGTCAGTATTCTTTTATCCTTTAGAAGTGGAAAAGTACCACCAAAAATTTACTTGCCAAATGACTTCATTGCATCCTAACTTGAATTTAATATATTTAGCCTCCTACTAGATCCCTCTACTCACCCTGAATCTTGGCCAAACTATGGTAGGCTCCTCTCCTGCTCACCAACAATTATATCGGATTAGACAGAAATCATAACCGTTGCCATTACTACAACCTTATCCCATCCAATGAGGGTTGGCTTATGGCTGACATCAACTTCCTCTGGGTTAGTGTTGGATGAATAGGATGGCAGTTGGTGAGAGGAGAGGAGCCTGCCATGCTTTGGCCAAGATTCGGGGTGAGTAGAGGGATCTAGTAGGAGGCTAAATATTTTAAATTCAAGTTAGGATGCAATGAAGTCACTCCCTATTCTTTGAACAGGTCCAGATGAAGTGTTAGCACACAACCTTACAAATGTTCATGAGTATGACGTAAAATCGCAGTTAATTCATGTAGATCATTGGCTGAATCCTCATTGCAAATTAAGATTGTAGCCTTTCACAATTTCTTAGCAGATGGATCAACAGATCTTCCAGACATGGTCATGTCAAAGAATTCATGGAGCGTCCTTCACTTTTGTTGACAGCATATCAACACATATTATAGTTGAATTTGTTCCCTTTCTGAAATCTAAATTTGGATTTCACAATATTCATGGCAGATATTTCATGTCTGATTAGTCAAACTATTAGCATACAAGAAGTTACAGAAATGTATCTAATGACCAAAAAAGCATACAAAAATGCACCCAGATTATAACCAGTAATATCAGCTGGAGAAATAGTAAAAATGTTGAAGAAAGAAGCCAAATTTCCAAATTATATGTCCAATGAGTAGATACTTTTAAAAAAATCTCAACACTTTGCTGGAACAAGAAGATAAAAGGAAACCTACATTGTGAAAGATATAACAAAGGCATTCAGGCATGAACCTGACATTTGATGCTTCACCCCAAATAAGAAGATAGAGCCCAATATAAAGAAGATCCAATTGTTGCCTTTCAACACCACTGATATCCCTGTAAGAAAAAAGACAACCATTAACCGAGCGAGACTACATCGCAATTTGTGAGAACAATATAAATCTTGTAGCTACAATTAAAAATGTTACAATACATTTACTTACTTGAGGTTTGATGGACAACGCAAATAGGCACACCATGAACGATAATTCTTAAAAAGTTTGTCCTTCACATTACTTACAGTTTTACTTTCAAGCTGTACATACGTAGCATCGGATGTTAAAACTTTAATAATAAACCACCAAAAAAAAGTATGCAATGTAAGAAAGCATTTTACCACATGGTCTTCAGTGGGCCTATTCCTCGTGCTAACATTTGCAAGCAATAAAACTAAATGCTCTCTCTGATTTTCAACATTTCCTTTCTTCAAACATTGCACAGAAAACTTATCAGAATCTTTTGATTTCACAAGTAGCAAGCCCCATGCATCATTTGTAAATAAATTGGCATAAGAAGATGACAGAACATAGTGGCAAGTAAACCACATTTCTATACCTGAAATCCAAAGACCAACCAAAGCCAGTCAAGCAAATCATGGGTGGACTTATCCCTATCCACAGGCTTCAAAAAGCCTACATTGCCATGTTGGGTTTGATCTGTAGAATGGTTTCTTAGCTGTGGAAGGTTATTCACCTGACGAATAGCATTGATTGCTGCTTTAACCTATACCAAGTTGAAAAATATCATATATAATTTTCATGATGAGATGACATATAAACTGCTTTGAAACAATGACATCAGATACAAATGTGGATAAGTGTACAACATCTGGAATTTCCATTATAGCTGAAGCAGCATCTGAAGCATACAACGGAAGTATGTTAAAGGGCACATAGTTAGCTTTCTTGCGTTCCACGTCTTTCGCATGTCTATATATCTGTCAATGCAGCATCATGTCTATATTCACATTTCACCATCTACCTATAGTATAGATTATCCTATGCAGACAAATCATTCAAATTCAAGATGTCATCCCAACAGAATAATCAAACCTCATCATCAATTTTCTCCGCAGGAACCACTGTTCTCAACACATCATAAAGCACTGATGCAATTTGATAATG
The DNA here is from genome assembly GCA_030737845.1 of Acorus calamus. NCBI lineage: Eukaryota > Viridiplantae > Streptophyta > Magnoliopsida > Acorales > Acoraceae > Acorus > Acorus calamus. Next base: position 22,813,151 of record CM060858.1, on the reverse strand, counting down.
CTTGGACATCTCCTCACTGAAAGTGTGAAAGATTTGAGTGACATACAGTGGAATGCAACAGAATGCCTCATGAACACAGTTGTACTTAAAGAATGAATCTATAGAAGAGCAACTCAGAATTAAATAGCCACACTCACGGTTTTCCTTTGACCTGGCCTCCCTTGATAAATTCATCATAGTACCAGAGATAAAACTTTTGAATTTCTTTTGGGTCACTTGCAGCAAGTTTTCGCTTCGTGCCTTCGTCCTCCTGGCCATGTGAACACGCACGATTTAAGTAAGCAGTTTTGCTGTAAAGAAACTAAAAATTGGGGAATCAGCTGCGCTGAATGTAGGAAACTCTGTGATCAGCCAGTATGTCGCATTAGTGAAAGACTATAATTCTTTAAAGGTAAATATTCCTCTATAATGAAGTATACAGCAAAGTTCAGTTAATTTAGAATAAGCATAATCATGCAATGCATCTTGGATAAGATAGTCCTGGATAAAATATGGCTCTTAAACTAAGAAGATCAATGATTCCAATATACAAAGCAGCCAAATTCAACCTCAGAAACAATAAACAGACATATTTCTTTCCAAAAATATTTATTATCAAAAGACCAAATACTTCATATTAATCTAATATCTCATAATTGACTGCTCTCTTTATCTCTCCCTAACACCCCAAAACTAAAGAGAAAAATTATGATGAATCTCCTTTATGAAAAAAAAAAGATATATTGAGAAAACAATCATGTTGCTCTGTCACCCAAGTGTCACTCATCCGTCACTGACACGTCCTCTGACTGGGTAGACATCATCGACGTTGACATTCAAACCTTTGATAAAAATATCTTTGCAACTCCGAGATAATATAAATCATAAATGTAAACTAAAATATATTAATAGTGGGAGTTCTCAATTAAAGAACATTTCACTATAGCTCGAAATCATAAAAATTTTAAAAAAAAATTTAAAAAAAACACAGTTGAGAATCGTCATGATGTTGCCTAATTTGAGATGCATAATAGGATAACAACTAAAAGGAAAAGGGGAAAAAAAAGAAGAACTGGAGAAAGGAGAAATGGAGGGGAAAAAAGGAAAAAGGAAGCAGAAAAAATTATAAATAAATAAATAAAACAAGAAAGAGAGAAAAAATGAAAAAAAAACAATGAAGGAAAATCATGTTGATGGAAAGTATGCATGGCGTTAGTTAACCCCAAAACCAAAGTTATTACTGTTTTATCTGATAAAAATGGTCACAATTAAGGTGTGAGATAGAATGCCTGAAGGGAGAGAATGTGTGTGTCCAGAAGAAAAGGCTCAATTTATCTACCTTTTCAAGCCTATGCAACAGATATGTTTTGAACTGGCGAACACCACGTCCACTTGATGTAGAATCCAGATTGTGAGCCTTCTCGAATGCATGAAAGCGACCTAGATAAACACATACCAACAGCCAAAGCATAATAGCATATATCATTGAACATCAGTGAGTTATGGGTATTTCAAGCAAATCATGTAGGTAACTAAATGATATTCAGAAGAAGATACTGCAACAAATGCAGAATTATAGCTTAATTTATATTCATAATTAGCAAAGATCAAAAGTAGTAAATAACTACTATAGTGGCCTTACAGCACATTTGAATTCATAGATCAGAGAATAAATATTATTCGGCTTCACATTTCATAATCACATTAGTGTGAGAGACACTTAATCCATAATTCCATATGAACCGACAAATTAGTTTTCAAGCAAAGGTGCCTGAGACTGAGATACATTTGATCCCCATGAACAAACAGACTAGACCCCTGTCACTGAATTGTTCAAGACCAGATTTACCAAATAACAAGAAGCTTAGTGTTGGAAACAGAATAAAGAAGACCAAAGCTCATCATAATAAAGTTAAAATTACTCCATCTCTTCGCAATCTAGTGCAAGCATCATCACAAATATTTGTGTGTTAACTTTGAACTGACACATGCATCTCATGATAACCGATCGGAACTCCATAATGTCAGAGATCCACAGTTCCATCAAGTCTCATTTACAGCCAATACATGCACAGATTTTTCTAAACAGAGGTAGCAAAATAGAACACAGAGGTACATGAAACAACAATCTATGATAAAACACGGCATGGTTAAATATTGCAACACTCTTCTAACAATTTAGAATCTTTATTAACAATATGAGATAGCATTAGCCATACAAATCTATCATGCATTGAATTAAGTCTAATTTCACATAAACACCATCAATTTCAGAAACCCAAATAAAATCAAAGAGAGATAGTCATGTTTGCAAATTTGGTTCATTTTACATAAGTAGGCGACACGGCCATTGAGGTGTTCGATCTCGTTGGCGACGCGGAGGGTGGGTGCGATGGATCCGAGTGATGCCGGGACCCTCTCGCTGTCAGCGGTGGGCTCGTCCTCCGGCCCATCGACCATGGTGGGCATCCTCGTCATCCTCCTCGACAGCGACTTCTTCGGCGGGGCACCGCCGCCCTCAGGCCCAGACTTCGTCCCACTCGAGCTCGCCATCGTGTCCACAACAATCGACGACAACGACGGCGGGAAAGCAAAGAGTGAGGAGTAAAGCAGGGCATCGTGAATTTATGTGAGACCAAAGACTGCTTTTTTGAGGGGGGGTTTGGACCGAAGAGCAAGCAAGGAATGGGATTTTGGGTAGTGCTGGCACGGAGGGTTTCCGCTTTTGCTTTTGATTTTGCTTTGCTTTTGCTTTTGTTTCAGTAGGGTTTCTTTTTTTTTTTTTTTTTTTTTAATTTCAAAGAATGGATGGGGAGATTTGATTCGATAGAATACGAGAAATCAATCGCGTGGAAGCATTGCTTTTTGGTCGACTGGGCGGGAAGGATACTCTCTTTTTTTCTTTTTTGCTTTCTCGGGCATTTGAGTTTGGACAGCTTTGTTACGGGATGGACCTCTGGGAGTCTGGCTGGTACTTTTTAAAGAAAAAAAATTCAGTTTTCGGGCTGGGGTCCGTCTCCACTGTTCTAGGTGCATAAAAGGACTCCCATTCGAACCATTTGTTAATTAAAAAATAAGATTTTTATTTTTAAGTCCATGTAATATGCTTATTTAGATATCGATCCCCCCCCCTTTTTTATGTTTTTTTTTTAAGTCTATGCCTATTTTATTTTTAGTCCATCCATTAAATGTCGATCTGTTTAAGTGATGTTTGATTGAAATTTTTAAATTACCTTCTGAGTTTATTATTTTTATACGGAGAACTTCCAAGCCGCGATGTGCCACTTGATCCAGGATTGGGGATGTCATCTGCTCGAGGTGGAGACGATTACATTTAATAGCGGCCTACAGATTTCATGACGGAGGAGGTAAATGGAGGGGCGATCGTCTGGTGGGGAGAGGACGGATCAGGGGTGGCACTGCTCGTGTACCGCTGGTGGCCTTCACCTCTCCTCTTCGGAGAGCGCCTTCCTTTAGCTCCCTTCAGCAGCTACTTAGCTAGCTTCCTTATTTATTTTGTTGTCTTTTAAATTGGACAATTATGTAACACATTTTAATACTTAATGGACTACCTCTTCTCAAAAAAATATTATTATTTTTAAGTCTCTGTAAATTATATTATTTAGTAATTGATCCCTCCCTTTTCATTTTACATTTGAAGTCCACAACTTCAAACGGCTTTTCCATTAATAGTCCCTGTACAAAATGTATATCTATTTGGGGCTAATGGATAGTTGAAAATTTTAAATTATGCACCCCATAAATGAAAGAAACCCCCAATGAAACCATTTTCAACATTGTTATAATCAAGATATCAATTTTTTGGTTTAGTATATCTTCAACTTCCATCATTTGATGTTTCAAATTAATTATGGTGTGTAGTGGCGTAGTTAAGATTCTATAACAGTAGGGAAAAATCTTGCATCTTTCATAAATGATATTTAAAATCTAAAAAAATTAATAAAAACTAAAATAATAGTAGCCTAAATGTAAAAACATGAACAAATAATAAATATAAATATGTTAGATTCTCATAAAATCACTAAAAATCTAAGTAAATGAAAGTATAAAACCATGCAAAATAAAATTTTCATTTATTGCATACAAATTTTTTAATGGCATCTAAATTTTTAAATTTAAAATTCTAAACACACTCAAAATATCTAATTTGATATTTCACAATTTTTGATAAAAAATCATTTAAATCAAAATTCTCAAAATTTGTTTATGTAATAATTTTTCTTCCACTTATGTAATCAATCTCAATTAGACAGCTAAGGCTAGTAGATAATGCAATCTCAGTAGGTGTGCATATTGTGACGTATGACCCATTGAGGGGATGGTAGGTTTAAAAGTCCCAAGAAGCCTATGGATTAGATGAGGGTGAGATATTTAATCCCACATTGCCTAATGGGAGGAGATAATTTATGTTTATATGTCCGACTCTTCGGCCTACCACCCTCTCAACGGGCCAAGCGTCACATATATGCAGTGTTGAATAACACTAAAATTGTTATTGTACACCTAACAATATAAATGTAGCTTTGTTTTAGATATTTCATCAAACATTTGTATACAAGTTTCAAATATCAAAATGCTTACAAAATCATACAAATATTTTGTCTATGGACTAATAAGAAAAAGACATTTGAAGTTAGAGACCTAAAATGTAATATGAAGAAGGGAGAGGATCATAAAATAACATAGTTTAGAGGGACTTAAAAATAAATCTCTTATTTCACAAACTAATGGCATATGGAATATCCTTTAAATATTCAAACGGACGTTCGATTGAGGTGGCAGGGGATGGCCATAAACTGCCCACTGCCACCCTCCCACCCCCCTCTATGTTTCTCTCTTTCTTTATGTCCCTCTCTCTCGTCTATTTTCTTGGGGAGGAGAACCCCACCCCTCTTGTTGTCATTTTCCAGTGTGGGATTTCAACTTCAAGGGGTGGCTTTAGTAACACCAATTAGATTGTTGGTTTACATCAATTAAGTGGATCATATATTTTTCATCAAGTTTCTCGAGTTAGATAAGCGATCCTAATAAAAATTGGCAATTTCACTCTACCTAACTCAATCAATTTACCAAATGAGAAATTTGTTGACGTCAATTGAGCAATGAGTCGATCATGCAAGGAAATCATCCAATCATTTTCAGATCGACCAATCCATCGAGTTGGATTGCGGATTTTAAACAAGATTAGAATCAAGCTCTTGTTATTCTAGAATCATAAATTCCATGGAGATTGGGTGGGGCAGCTCTATCCCCACCATGCTACTTGCTGTCCCCACCTACTGACTGATCCCACAAGCCATGCCCAATAGAAAACCTGATCCCACCACCATATATATTACATACAAGTGAACTTCTAACCCCACCACTCCCTAAGTGTTCTTTTTTTCTTCCCTTCTCTCCTCTGCTTCCTCGAGATTTTTTTTTCTCCTCTCCTCTCCTCTCCCTCTTACCTGATCTTCCCTCCTCTCCTCTCCCTCCCACCGGACCAGCCATTGAAAAGGAGAACCCACACCATCGCTCACTATCCACAAAGCACATATAGGTATGTGCCCTTGTTTGTTCTTGAATGTATATTTTTTTATCTTATTCTTAGGGTATTGGAATGAAAATTTGGTTATTGAACAAAAAAATTATTTTGGGTTTGAAATAGAAAATCAATATGTGGTTGAAAAGAATAGTCATTCAAAAAATAATAAGGTTTGGGATAGAAATCTAGGGTTTGAGATAGAAACTCAATATGTGATTGAAATATTAGTACACGCATAAAACAAAATTAGAGTTTGGGATAGAATGTGGATTGAAATCAAGGGTTTGGGATATAATGTGGATAGAAATCTAGGATTTGGAATAAAATGTGGATTGAAATATTGGTTAGTAAAAAAAATAATGGTTTAGGATATAAACATATGGTTTGGGATAGAATGTGGATTGAAACCTAGGGTTTGGAATAGAATTGGGATAGAAAGATTGGTTATTCAAGAAAAAAAAATATTATGGTTTGGGATAGAAACTTATGGTTTTCCATAGAAAGTTAGGATTATTTTTTTATTGAATTGTATTGTCTTTAGTGTTCAAATTGAAGATGGATGTATATAATTTCGGCTATTGAAGTTTTCTAACATAAAAGTATTAATATTTAATATAAATGAAGTTCTTTCTTAGGTACTTCCACTATAGTTTTTGTACAGCTTGCATTCTCAGAAAACATAATTTGATGATCTGTAGAAGGCTACGATAACCATTTGTATGAGAGGACCTTATTCATTGCAAAATTTTATATACATCATGAATGCAATACTCTTTATTATAGTTGGATTTTGATCTCTTTGACTTTGTTGTGTTATCCTCTTAGAATTTGTAAACCTTTGAAAGAATTAAATTGATCGTCCAAGTGGTTACTTAAGACCGTAATAAAACTAGTCTATGGAGATTAGAAGAGAAAAAAAAAAAGAAGGCAGATATAACTAGATATCATAAAGAATTAAACACAACCTAATTTTTATAATATGTACACGCTTTGCCCTTAGTTTAGTGAGATATCAAAAGTTCAATATTCATTATTTAAAGTAAGAAAATATATCAAATTTGGCTCATCCGGTTGTCCTGCACGTGTGGAACAAATATTTAGGTTGATGTGGTTGTCAAAACAATTAATTAATAATTCATAAAACAGAAAACTAACATTTGAAAATGATCCAATCTCCAGCTGTTTGTGTTTGAGGGGAATGGATTTTCTGTATCAAAAGCGTGGAACAATTGGAGGCATGGGTGGATTCTATATTAAGTGCTGGTACAAGGGGTAACCGGGTTTGCCAACCATGGGACGCTGTTCCAATTACATCTAATGGTTTGAAAGAATGAGTCATAGATTAGTACAAAACCTGCAGAACAAAAAAATTGGCACAAATGGCCTCTACCTTTGATGTCCAAATGGTAGACTATTGAATTATTGTTATTTTTAGTGTAATTAGAGTATATGAATTCCTTCTTCTGACATGTCCTGTTTTATTTGTAGCTTAAGAAAAATGTAATAAAACATCTTCGGCCATTACTGGATAGGAGGACAACAATTTCTTCTGCACAATCCAACATCCGAGATGTGATTCTATACTTGGAGAATGGCGCACCACTTCCCGATGCAGCAAGTGTGGAACGACATTCGAAGCAAAGACATTGATCGAGTGGGAGGACTTTAGGACAACTGCCTTGTTCTCACTGATGCTATACTTATCATATTTTGTGATAGGGGAGACTAAACCCTAAGCCCCCGTTTGGAAAACAGAATAAGCAAATATAAGGGTAGTATAAGGGTGGTATAAGAATAGATAAGAAAAATGATTGTTTGTTTGCAGGGTATAACTTGATATTACTAAGCCAGTTTAAACGAGTATAAGAGAGTATAACAATTCTAAGTAACCCCTAGGATAAGCTATACTCACGTTATCTATTCTCATGGGCCCACATGTCAAATCAATTTTTTACATCTTATCACATCAAATCACCTATCAACACCTCTTATACATCAAAGGGCCCACATGTCAAATCAACATTTTTACACTTTATTTATATTTTATTCTTTATCAACCAAACAACTCAACCATTATTCTTACGTTTTCCAATGAGAACAAAAAAAACACAACCAAACAGAAAATCTCTTATTCATGTAGATTTGTTATCTATATGGCATAATTATCTATCTAGAATAACTCAATTCCGCTATCCAAACGGGGACTAAGAACGTGGCATTCATTTGGTTTTGAATGGCCCATAACATTTTGAATATTCAAGTTTGTAATGAATGCCCTCTTAAAATGTCAATAAATGATCAGTTGGGATGTGAATGTGACAATCCAATCATCGTGCAGATATATAGTTCATCTTGTGTAACAACTAGTGTTTTTTTCATTCATGAATATGTATCTATGGCCCCATAGTTCAAGGTAGATCACTACATTGTAATTGTTCGACGGACCTATTGTCGCCCACTGAAACCTAGGTCGATTGAACATTTGTCGTCCACTAGTACATCAGTTCAACTCCAGGTTTGTCGAATGCATTCCAGAACATAGGCTTCCTCATATGTTTTGTTCGACGGATCTACCGTCACCCACTAAAACCCAGGTCGACAGACCGTTTGTCGTTAACTAATAAATCCGTTCGACTCTAGGTATGTCGAAACAGATCCCAGAACACATGCTTCCTAAACATTTGTTCGACGGACCTACTGTCGCCCACTAAAACCCAGGTCGACAGACCGTTTGTCGTCAACTAGTAAATCCATTCAACTCTAGGTATGTCGAACAGATTCCAGAATGCATGCTTCCTAAACCATTGATTCGACAGACCTACTGTCGCCCACTGAAACCCAGGTCGACAAGGTGGTGGGGAAGGGTTTTCTTAGTTTTTGGGCTGGTGGGGAGGGGTGGCTAGTGGGGTTAATGGATTTCAAAATCAAACAGATTTTATGTCATTATGTGTTTTATTTTTTTTGGTTGGGGGGGCAAGGAAGTAACATGGTGGGGATAGAGCTGCCCGATTGGGTGGGGTATATATGTGAGTATGGAAGGGGTGAGAATGAGGGTTGATGGATTAAAATAACTAAATAAAAGTGCACCGATCTAATGGTTATGGTCCCTACCATGAAAAACTTATGCTACCTATCTAGTCAATAAATAAAACAAGGGTCAATTGCTCAAATACCCCTACAGCTCAACCCCCATATTTCCTGTGCCCCCAACTTTTAAAAAAAAATTATGTACCCCTACAGCAAACATCCAATTTTTTCTGTACCCCTGTAGCAAACACCTAATTTTTTTCTACCCTCATCCCATTAATTCCCTCAACCGCACAAAATCGCAGTTTTCCCCCTGTAAGTGCATATATGTTTTTTGTAACTTGGGAAACACAAAATGTAATTTCTGTAAATATTATCTGTAAATGCATTATTATGTTATGTAAAAATTGTAACTTACAAAACACTAGAGAAACATATATTAATGCATAACATTAATATATATGTGGTTCTTATATTGTCATGAAGTAAACACTTATTAGCGTTTGATTTATTTGGGTGTTTGACTAATTGTTGCATCTCTAATATAGTTTAAATTGTGTTTTCTTCCTAATGATGTATGTTTGCTAACTCGAAGGTGTAACAATAGATTCGATTTTAGCCAAAAACGACATTAAGATGATCTGAGGAAATACAACATCTCAGTTCATTAGGGTAGGAAAAGAACATCGAAATGCAAACATTCGATGAATTCAAGTGCTTTGATGTACTTATTGTGATACAATATTTTAAGGTGTTATACATTAACGTATGAATCTCTAGTATTTTATAAGTTACCATTTTTACATGACATGCATAATTATGCACTTACATATAATATTTACAGAAATTACATTTGTGTTCTACAAGTTACAGAAAACATACATGCATTTACATGGAAAAACTGTGATTTTGTGGTGCTAGGAGAATTAAAAGGAGGGTAGGAAAAAAATTATGTTTGCTGCAGGGGTAATTTTTTTTTTCAAAAGGTGGGGGTACAGTATATATCGGGGTTGGGCTGCACGGGTATTTGGGCAATTGACCCATAAAAAAAATGTCACCTAGGGTGTGTTTGTGTACAAACACGAAGGGAAACTGATTTGAGTAAAAGGGAAATTGACAGAAAAGAAATTATTTTTCGTTTAACCAATTTATATGTTATTTGTGTCTGTTATAAAAAATGATGAAAAATAAAAACTATTGTTTGTGCTTGTTATGAAAAATAACATAAAATAAAATACATTGTTTGTGTAATGATTGATAAGCACATATTGAATGCCTAACGATAGATAAGCACAAATTCTTCAAAAGCATATAAAAATAAAATTGAATGCAACAAAAGTATAACAATCAGTAATAATATATATAAATTACTTTGGCTTAACAGAAATTAAGTATTGTGTTTGAAGAAGTACATGTGAAAGTTAATTACCCTTGATATTAATAAAAAAGATCAATGGAAAAATCAATACAATACAAACCAAACTATATAGTATGTCCCTTCATGTCATAATTAATCAAGTTACGACTCCGGATCCAGTCAGGATTAGCTTCGGTCAGTCTTATTAGTATCAAACTACACAACCTATAAATTGAACTGCACAACTTATGAATACAATGAGATAGCCAATTGTTAAGTACATGTTCCACTCCCTTATTAGATACCAATGATACTTAGAAATCCATGTGTTTATCCAATAGCTGACTGGATCCAATAGGAGAGTGGAATATGTATCCAACAATGACTGTACAGTTCGATACTAATGGGACTAATCAAAACAAGTCATGACTCGATCTAGACCCAAGTTCACTGTATACCTTTGAGCTTGATTGATAGAGTTTCTTCTCTTGTGAAGATGTACTAAAGAAGAACCGAAGAATCATCAATATTGCGAGGCGTTTGGCATCAAATTAAACATAGAGAGCGAGCAGAGATCTTGATAGAGGAACCTACATTCATTTTCCATCCATCATCATAAACTTTAATGATGATTATCCATTCGTTCTGAAAGCGTGATTTTCTTGTAATTGCATGTGTCTAACCTATCAAACTGTTCACAGATCTGTAAAATGTCCTTCTCTGCTATCTTTCCCATCTCCTTTAGTTTGTATATGACATATTCAGACTTGCTGCATACACAAAATGGTAAAAAAAAAAAAAACTAAGTAAACATATAATAGGTGATGATGTTATGCTTCTAGATAATGAGTAATGGAATAGAGAGTGAAATTTCACTGTAAGTGAGAATATTTACAGAAAAACGAAAGCACAAATACAAGTAAAAAAACTATCACATTTCCTTTACCATATTTATGTTTTTATTTTCAAGGTAAAATATTTAATGCACGGTCCATTAATAATATATGGAACTCCATAGCATTCTACAATTTTTGGTGCTATAGTGGATGTGGGAAAAAAAAGTTTAATTAAACCAATTGCATTATCAAAAAATGTCTCAATAATTTTTTAACACAAAATTAAGTAGAAGTATTATTGATCCATATAATGTAAAATATTACATAACAATGTAAAAATACATTACAGTTTGACATAATTCTCATTGTTTCATGGGTAATGTTACGTATAGTTTCTTTTTTAGCCCCAATTCTAGACCACACACATTTTTAATATACCTCATTTAATAAGGTACATGTTTTTATAAATAAAAAAATTGAACATATACTCCAACGAATTTCATGGATGTATTTATATAAAATATAAAAAATATCAATTAAAGTATATACCTAATTTATGTAAGTATACGACGTTAATGAAGCATATAAGCCTGAAATTGGGGATGAAAACAAGATTGTGTGTCAGCACTCTTGTTTCAATGGGTCATATTAAAGAATGAACATATAAAAAAAATTAAGGGTGGTTTCTTCAGCTTGTTCCTTGTTAAATAAAAATATAAACTTTTCAACGTGAAAGATATGTGCTTCTTGTGGATGAGAATAGGGTCAATTGCCCAAATACCCCTGCAGCCCAGCCTCTATTATTTATGTACCCCCACCTTTTTGAAAAAAAAAATTTACCCCTGGTTGTACACACTTATTTTTTTTCTACCCCTCACCTACCACATCACTTTTTTGTTCCACTTATACCCTTCTCTCCACTTATCCCTACCAGTCCCACAAAATCCATTTTGTCCCCCTGTTTTTGAAACCCTCGCTGATCACCTCCACCCGACCACCTGACACGACCGCATCGACCCTTCCCTCCTCCTGCACCGACTTCTTCTCCACCCGGCGAAGACCCCATTCGCTGAAACCCATCGCCGAAACCCTCACCGAAAACCCTCGCCGAAACCCACCCGATGTCTTTATTACCTATCCATTGTAAATACAGAGAGGATTCATACATTGCAGATATTGGAGAAGATACTGGGTTTCAAAGTTTTGTTGGGGAGTTGTGTTCAAGATGGAACTAAAATCCATCTAAAATAACGATGAAGTACTCCATTTTCGGCTGCGATAAGGAATTTGTGACTTTGATAGATGATCATGATATAAAGAAGATGGTTCAACTACACATTCGCTTTGATTCCCAACTAATACACCTCTTTGTTCAAAATTCCAATGGGCATAATCATCTTCATGATTATCGATTTCTGTGAAATTTGCATGATCAGACCTGTTAGTTAGTGCATAGAAACTATAATTGAAAATGGGCATGTGGTGCATGTATGTCTGTTTGTTATTTAAGTATCAGAAGAATACATTTGTGACATAGCTGTAAACATTGATTCTGTAATGGATATTGATACTGTGCATTGATTCTGTAATGGACTTTGATAAATCTGTAAATGAAAACATTTATTCTGTAACTCATGATATATATTCTGTAAATACTCCCAGACCTGAAGTTTTCCCTGTTCAATGGAATGAGTCAAATCACGATGTTAATGAAAACGCTGTTGAAGAAACTCATAATATGGCATTGGTGAACTTCCAAAACACAGAGGCTAATGAAGCTCATAACCTAATGATTAGCATGTGGGGGACCTCATTACAAAACCGGGCCAAATCTTTCATGATGTAGATCACTTTCATCGTGACCTTCGCAACTTTTCTATTGCACACGGGTTTGACTATCATGTCATTAAGAGTGACAGAACCAGAGTGACTGCAAGATGTGCCACACACAATTGCAGTTGGCGAATTTATGCATCTGCTTTGCAAGCAATGGAGGGGGGCAGTTGTTTAAACTAAAGACTTATATACTGACACATACTTGTGGGGGTGGTTTAAGAAGAGCAGGGCATCCGAAGGCTGGCCGTAAATGGATTTCTGAACTTGTCAAAGATGATCTTCAAGTTAATCCCTTATTCACTGCAAAGGACATGAGGAACCAACTGAATAGACGGTTTGGGATGAATGTTACATATGATCGGACATGGCATGGAAAGGAGATTACAAATAATGAATTGCATGGTAATGAATTTTGTTGTTTTGATCAAATGAGATGGTATGCAGAAACGGTTGAAACCACTAATCTAGGTAGCTCAGTGGTGATCGAAACGGATGACACACAACGATTCAAGTATTTATTCATCTCTTTTCGAGCATGCATCGAAGGTTTTGAGACTGGATGCAGACCGATGTTGTGTATTGATGCAACATTTTGGAAGTCTAGATTTCAAGGAATATTGTTGGCCGCCTCAGCCTATAATGCCGAAGACAAGCTTTATCCTGTTGCGTTCGCAGTTGTTGATAATGAGCACTATGACTCATGGTTGTGGTTCTTTACACACCTGAAGAATGCTCTTACTAGTGAATGTCGGATTACATTTATTTCGGACAAGTGCAAGGGTTTGATTGCTGCCATGAACCAAAATTTTCCGGATTCATATCATTCTTACTGTCTTAGGCATCTAAAATGAATTTTCAGAGTACTGTTTTGAAATCATATAACAAAACACGCAAAGAAGTTTTGTCCAGTTTGCTGGATTCTGTTGCATATTCATATACAAGATGTGGATATGAAAAAGCACTTGAGGACTTCTGTTCCACCAGAAGTTATTCATATCATGCCTCCTGCCGAACCGTTGGCGTCTTTCCACACCCTGAGGAGGCTGGGCCCCGGGTTTATTAATTTGGACTCTTGGATATAACAGATTTGAATTCCGTGCTCCCTCACCATGTCCCCCAATGCACGTGCTTTTTGGGGGTCGTGCATCCCCCTTATGTTCCAAGATAGCCCACGCATTGAGACCGCAGGTTGTCTCCCTCACCACCCCCAGTGGTCCCTGCGGCAGGCTGATGTCAACCACCGGTGTAGAAGAAGGCCTCTGTCCCACTTCCAATGGGAACACCCCCGCCGAGCCGAAAGACACCGCAATGACAGTCCCGAATCGTTCACGGACCGATGATACATGGGCATTGATGCCAAGCTCCTCTGCCCTTCCTGTCGTGATCGTTATGCCCTCCTTTGGTGCCGCCTCGGTCAGCTACCTCTCTTCGCCCAGACCCAATCGAACCGCCTTCAAAATGTGGGTCGCTCTCTCGGGAAGTGGCGTTGAAATGGAACCGACACCCGCCAACTGCATATTCGCAGCCACCCCATCAAACCCATCCGCCGTCGCCCGAACATGCGACATCGTATCTTCTACATCGGGGCCGTCGGCCGCTACCTCTACCACCCTCGGCGGGGATGAGGAAGTGGATCCTCCCACCTCGGACCATATTTTCGAGCCCACCTCCAATGGCGAATTTGCATGGCCATGCAACGCACGACGGAATAAGTGGGTGCCCGTGACCGGGTCACGACCCCACCAAGCCCATGTCCATTCGGGTTCCGGGTCCCAGCCCGAGATATAATCCCCGGAATACTGGGCCTTCGTGGTGGATAAAAGGCCCATTAGCCCGCCACCAAGCCCAGGGTGTGAATCACCCCCGATATACGCCACCTCAGCTGTCCTTTCTGTCAAAACCTCGTCCCTGACATCGTGACTTTTGAGGCCATCCGCCAAACGTAAGAGCGACGAAATCTCGCCAGATCCAGACTCTCTGGCATCCTGCAGAGCTTCGCCGAAAGTATCCCCCTGTCTCAGGACAGGACAGCTTTGGACAGAGCGTCCCACCATAACAGTTGTAATGACTTGACCCGTCCCTGATGGGTTGTCGACTGTCTTGGGAAGTCCACCGTCAGAGCGAGCCTTCCTTTCGACCCTCACCGGAGCCCACGCCGGAGCCTCTCCCGCAACCAGTGCTTTGCCGCAACGCACCGTGCGTTCCCGGTCGTCCTCCATCACTGGGCCGGCGGTTCCCTTCGACGTCCCGACCTGATCATGATGGCCGGTCGCTTGGGGTGGGGCCTCCACCCCAATTCGGTACGATTCTCCCCCGTGTGAGACCGTTAGCTCGGTCGGGGAGGAAAGACGCTTGTCCGCCACCAGTGAAACCACCCTAATCGTCCGACCCTCCGCGTCCATGTCTATCCGAAGGACCTCCTATAAGGTCCCAAAATTTGCCACAATATGGTCCAAGCAGCCTGCGTCCAACTAGTGGACCGGCAGCCCTTTAAGCATCATCGTCCAAGTCCCTTGAGAGTCGCCCATGGTCCCGAAGCGAGGACTCCAAGTTGAAAACTGGACCCCCCCCTCCTTGCCATTCAAGCCGACCCATGTTCAGTGCGGCATACCGGAGTTTCAGGGACCGCATCCGGATGAGGAAGAAACCCGCCCCCACCCTGCGTACACGGTCCACCGCCCCAGCTCCCCCCCACTTGGTCAGCGCCTCCCGTAAGTCGCACAGGGATGGCGACCCCGTAGCCGTAGTGGCTAACAGACACCCTTTCAAGTATTCCATCTCCCGTGCCGCGCAGAATTTCACCGGGAGCTTCACTGTCTTGGAGGATCCGATCGCCTCCGGTAGCTTCCGACCATCCCGCGCTCCGATCCACTTTGGACACGAAGCTCCCCTGTGACCCGAGCACTTACAGTGCCAACATAACAGGGGGTCGCGACAGGCGATGCTCCTGTGGCCCAAACGGAGACACCGGAAGCATCTTACCCCACTCTCATCAATACGACCGCTACCCCGTGATCGTCCTTCTGTTCGTAGCCGTTTCCGTTCCCGCTTTCCCCTCACCGTCGTCCATCCGTTCCCTCCTCCTGAGCCGCTCGAGCTTGAGCACCAACCGCTACCGCTCGCCATCCTTGACTCCGGTGATATCTTTATATTGGTTGATACACCCAAAACAAATCCTGAAACCATACACCTTATAGATCCATCACTGTCAAGGTCCGCGGCCACCAGGTCCCCCACCGTCATCTTCTTCTTCATCACCCACTCCGCGATCCTCCTGTTCCGCCTCTCGATCCGCAGCTCGGTCAGTACAAGAACGCCCGCGCGACCGCGAGCGTGCTCACGAGCAGCCACGCCGTCGCGAACGCCCTCCCCCTCACCGTCGTGAATGAGTAATCACCGTACCCAACCGTCGTCACCGACGTCACCGACAGGTAGAAGCTCTCCAACCAGTCCAGTCCCTCCAAAACGCGCGCCGCAACCGTCCCGCTCGCGATGCACCCGACCGCCACGCACAGCGCGCACCCCACCTTCATCATAGTGACGAAGTTCGATAAATGTCATGTTCAGTAAATCATTCAGAATGACATAAAAATATGAAGATAGAATATTTTCAAATAATTTAACTATCAGCATGAATTAGTGAATTTTATATGCATTATATTCAGTATAGTATGTTTTGTATGAAAGATATTTAATCAGAGTATTTTAACTAGGTGTGTAACTCGGGTGGGTTGAGTCGTTGAAGCTCAACCCGAATCCCATCCAAGGTTGGAGGAAGCTGATCCAAACCTAAACCAACCCAATTCGATCCTCAAATTCAAGAAGCTAAACTCGAACCCAACCCATCAAGTTTGATTCAGTCATGTTAGATTTGGATTTAACTTAAAAAATGTGTCATTTTAAACAATTAAAAATTTATAAAAGTCAATATTTCGTACGACATAAATAAGAAAGATGAAAAAATGAGGTTTATTTTATTTAAAAAATTTAAGAGATGGAAACTATTAAAGTGATAGATTATAGGGAAAAAAAATTAGACAATTCCAATTTTATCTTATAAATTAAACAATTAAAATTTGAGTATAGACATTTAATTAAATCTATCACGGATTTGGGTTCGGGTTAGGTGAATCTTAACCCAAAACCAACCCAATTTATATTCAGGATGCTCGGTTTCAAGTTCGGAATGAATCCGAGCGCTAGGGTGTATTTGTGCAGAAACACAAAGGAGAATCGAAAAAAATAAAAGAATTTGAGTCAAAAGGAAACTGACATAAAAGAAATTATTTTTTCTTAACCAGTTTATATGTTTTTTGTGCCGGTTATAGAAAGTGGTGGAAAATAAAAACTGTTGTTTGTGTCTGTGATGGAAAATGACGGAAAATAAAAACTGTTTTTTGTGCTTGTAATGGAAAATGACATATAAAAAATACATTGTTTGTGTTATCACATAAAATAATGAAAAATGATAAAAATAAAATAAAATATGTTGTTTGTATGCTAACTTAAAAATAATATGAAAACAATCTAACAAATATTTTTAAATAAATAAAATTTGAAAAATGATCAATAAAGACATGTCACATAATAAATAGATTTTTTAAATAAATATTTTTCTTACTATATTATAAAATAAAAAATAAGAACAAATAAAATACTTAATATCATCAAACATGTAATATTCAAACATAAAAAAAACTCAATTTCTATCACTTTCCCTCCTCTACTGTGAGTAAATTAAAATTTTTCACTCATCTCATAATAAGACAAAAAAAAAAAAACAAAGGAAAAATGAGGAAATTTTTTTTCCCTCTTCTGTTTGGCACACACAACATGTCTATAGATGTTGAAAAGGAAAGTTTTTACTTTTTTTTCATTTTCCCTCACTTTTCATGTGGTACAACACAATCTCAATGGAAAAGTGAAGGAAAATGAAGGGATTTGGGTCAACAGGAAAGTGATGGAAAATAAATTATTTTCCCTTTGACCAATTTATATATTGTTTGTGTCTGTTTCAAAAAGTGATAGAAAATAAAAACTGTTATTTGTGCCTCTGATGGAAAATAAAAACTATTTTTTGTGCTTATGATGAAAATGACAAATAATGAAATATATTGTTTACGTTATCAAAAAAAGTGATGATAGATGACAAAAAAAAAAAATTGTTTGTATGCTACTTTATATATAATATAAAAACAACATAACTTATCAATCAAATATTTTTAAATAAATAAAATTTTGAAAGACAATCAACAAGGACATGCCATATAATAAATAAAAAAATTTAAATAAATACTTTTATTATTTTATTATAAAATAAAAAAATAAGAATAAATAAAAATATTCAATATCACTAAATATTTAATATTGAAAAAAAAAACAAACTCACTTAACTTCACTTTCCCTCCTCTGGTTTTTATGTGGTAGAAGTTTTTATTTTTCCTCATTTTCTTTCACTTTCTTTCACTTATTATCCGGTAGAAACACACCCTAAAACATCAATCCAAAGTCCAAACCCGTCCAAGTTGCATATTTTGTGACTACTACCTTCATGCGTATCCGCATCCGCCTCTTCTCGATGTCCATGACGTACGTGCGCAACACGACGCTACTCCGCTCCCCGCCATCGACCGCGCTCAGCAGCACCGCCTCCTGCCGGTCCAACACGTGCCGCACGAGCCCGTCGAGCCCGTCGAGCAAGACGTCGACGAAGCCGAATCCCACCAGTACGAACGCGCACACGAACAGCTTCGCGAGGGGCGTGCGCGGCACGATGTCTCCGTAGCCGATGGTGCAGAGGGTGACCACGCTGAAGTTGAGCGCGTCGACCAGCGAGCACGTGCGGTGGCCGCTGAAGCTGTCCCGCTTTACGATGAAGACTATGACGCCCAAGGTTATGTAGAGGGCGGCGCCGATCGAGGTGATTCGGACGATCGAAGGGGTCCGGTGCGAGTCGTCGATGGCGAGGCACTGTGGGATGGATTGGGTGCATGTGAAGAGGGAGGGGGCCGAGCGCGACCTGCGCGTGAGCCGCCTGTGGTTTCTTGGTTGTGTATGAGATTGGACTGCATTGTAGGAGACACTGGGGAGTAGATGCTCTTCCATGGCTACTGCATGCACTTTGGTTTTTTTAGTGAAATTGAAATTTATTTAGGGAAGGGAAATTAAGGTATGAGAGTCTATTGCAACTGTAAGTCAACAGTTTATGAATGGTTGAATGAATCAGTGGTTCATGCATGTCCACCAGTCAGAACACTCAAACTAGATTATGCACCCAACGTTCCACTAAAGTTAGTTCAGTGAAGGGACTGTTCACGGTGATTGATAGTCCTCTCTACATGTTTTTAATTTTGTTTTAAGGTATGTAATTTCGTAATGATTTATATGCCTTCACAAAAAATGAAAATATGCTGGGATAAATTGAATATATATTTTTGTAACCTAGTACTTACTAGATTAGGAGATAGTGTGGATCACATAAAGATTATGTGTTAAGTTGCACTTTCATTTTTTTTAAGTATATAGTCCTCTGTCCTTAGGGGTTCGAGCTTGAATCTTTTTCTGAACATGCCACGTGTATATCAAAATGAATGGCTCAAGTTTAATGCATGGTTCGTGGACACCACTATTCTTTTTACCCCCAACGGGCCCCCCCAAAAAAAAAGATTTAATAAAAATTACATGCTTAGATAAAATAATGTGATTTAATTAAAAAAACATGATTGGGCCATTGGTGCCCATAAACCAAACATTAAACTTGAGCCATTCAGAAAGAGAGCAACGCACAATCATAGCAGGGAAACTATAGTAGAGGATCTGGACCCTTGTCCCTAGGGAAAGATTGGATTGCATATGAAGCACCTTTTATGTATATGTGTTTATAATGTCAAGCATTTGTATCACCTTCAGCATAACAAAAATCTCTCTCAAAAGTTGTGAAATCTAGTTTCTTATTAAAAGAAAACAATCAACCAGCACACAAAAACCAAAAATCTGAAACAAAAAACCTAGTTTTTTCAAAACTCATGGAACCCATTATCTAAAGACTAATAGAATTAACTTGACAATCTGCTTCAAACAGGGCATAAGTTAGGCATTTGCTCCCTGTATAACCTCGCTACACCTACAAGCCGAAATCTGACAATGGTTACTTTGAATTCTTCCAATGCTGAGCAGCAAACACAAAGAAACACTTATAATGATGTGCTAATATTGATTAAACTTGAGACCAACCCATTGAAGAAGGCTTTGATAAGTCATCAGATATTATAACAGCCTTACACCACCATTCAGATAGGCTGCCATATATTTCACTGTACCAGGTATAAAGATTCAGGCATTCCAAAAATACATGCTAATCCCACATTGGGTTGTGCTATCCAGTAAAAACAAGTATACATATTATCATATAATATATATTTTAGCACTAGAACAAAATGAGCTTGCTGCGGAAAAGTACATACAAAATCCATTATAGAGATCAGAAAAGATGGTCTATAAGAGTATATATAGGATTTGAATCCAATATGCAACATTTTAGTATTTGACAAAACAATAAACATAGCTGAATCATGTGCAGATTCCGGTGTAAGACGCAAAAAAATGCTTTTCAACTGGACCAACGGCTTCATTCCCCACAACCAACATTTTTTTTTTCTTCACTTAAATATGCTATAAAAAGCTGAAAGTTCACGCTCCAGACTTTAACTTTGTCTTTGAACCTGGAAATGGGAGACGTGTAAGCAGAAAACATTGATCAGCTCGAGCAAATTCTGATGCATTTTTCCATAAAGGATCAATAATGATGATCTCTTAGAATCCAAAACCTGTTTACTATGCAGTAACATGCTTATGAGAAAATTCTAGTATCCCAAAAAGACATTTTAAGTACATACGCAAGGAAACAGCAGCCTGAGGTCATGGATAAATGTCCCCAGCATCTATGAACATTTCTTGGAAGTGACTTTAAATGAGATAACTGACCATAAAAAAATGTCATGAATATTTTTAACCCATCATGTAGCAGGGTTGGTCTATTGATTTATATGCCAGAAGCAACATGAGGAACTGAAGAAAGGTAAACTTCTAATGTACATATACATGTGGATTTGGAGTTCAATCCATATACAAATTCAAACATGGAACATGTAATCCAGAACTTCATTAAAAAGAAACCAACGAAGCCTTTCATCTTTCACCAAGTTTCACCGTAAATTCAGGCTATTGTTAGAAAATAAAATAAAATAAAAGCAACAAACTGTTGTATTTGCAATCACCACTTAAAACTCCTTATCCACTTGTAATTATACTTATTTGATCTACATGGTCTGAAGAGTTTGTATTTCCATGGATCATTGATAAAAAATAAAAATCGAACCTAATGTAATTGCAGTGTAATAGTAAATCAAGCGGAATTACCAAAGCATAAAACCCAAAACAGAAACATGCTCCGTTGAATTATTTTCAAGGTCTCTAGTCGACAATGTCTAGACAACCATATTTATTCCTATCTCCGTGTTTCACCAGTTACCCAGGAGAAGATATATCATATAACCAAAGCAGGTGTAATGTTAACAAAAATAACAGAAACCGGAGGCTAATAAAGAGCAGATTGGCTCGCATTGCATTGACCATGCACATGTTAAGGAGGTATGCGGATGACAGACTTACCACCTGATCTACAGTCCATTGTAGCTACAATCCACTCTGCATTTTGATATCCAGCGACAACGTCGTTGATTTTGTAACAGCCCCTTTGGGGACCCTGACTTTGAAAAAAAAGGAATTAGGTGGTGTATTGGCAGTCACCACTTCAAATATTTAATCTAAAGAGTGACCTGAAGTACTGACTTGAGATAGTCAGCATTGTAATATTGGGAATAACATATGAATCCTGCATGCCTAGAGATGCAAATTTATTTAAGTTAACTTCATATATGTAAGGTGATAACTGCACACAGAGCGATCAATCAATAATCAATAGATATCCAAGAATGACTTCAGAGCTTAACATTAACTTCTATTTCTGAGATTGATTTTCACAATCTAGTTTTCCAAGTGTAAAAAGCAAATACATTTAAGATGCTAACTAAATCAATTTGTTTTTTTTTTTTGGTGTAAACTAAATCTAATTGTTAGTTTTATATATTTAGTTATACAAGGACACTTGGTTCTACATTTTTTAGAAATAAGTGTCTGCTCAGGCCAGAGGAGAAGTGAAATTTGACACCATAATTCCTCTTTGAAAGTGGGTGATGCTTTCCAGCTAAATAATACTTGGTTGGTTCGCTAGATTATGTGAAATTGACTAAAATAATTGTAATTTATTCATCAACATCCAATTAATGCTTTATTCTTGGACGCCCATTTATTGCTTTCTCTTATATAAGTTTTAGCTGGTACAACCCATTGTTTGAACCAAGGTAAGCTGCTTATTGATTTTCACTCGTTTGAACTCTTAGAATGGCTTTAGATTAAAATGAAACTGCATAGGCATGCACTTTTTGGAGTATGAACAGTAGAAGAGCAATTATTATCAATGAACCAGACAAATAATCTTAGGTGTGGCTATTAGTATCATTAGCATGACAATTCACAATAGGAGTGTCTTTCTAAAGGTCATGAATCACAATAAGTTGACTTTAACTGTCTGCTTCTAGTCTTCTACTTTTACTATTTTTTTGGAAAATAGAAAATGAACTCCATCTTCATCAACATTTCCTCTGTGTTCACTTTAATGTTATTCATATTCATGTCATTGCTGGATCGACCAGATGAACTTGGTGGGTTAGTGATGAGCTCCAAAAGGATATTGCATCACAAAATGGAAGAGAATAGTATTAGAAGGCATGATGAGGTATACAAAAGATATTAAATAAGAAATAGTGGTCAACATATCTAAATATGCAGCATTTGATTTCACATTAGATGATATAGAAAGAAGGGCGACCGGCTTTACATAAAATCAGCAGATATATGTTAAAAGGGCAGTGACAAAGACCAAGCTCCTTATGTTAATGTCTTGCTGAAGAATAAAATTATAAAATGAAAATCACTGTTGGTATTAAGAAACATAATGCCAACAAAAAAGTTCTCAGGGACAATAATTAGGATGAAAAAGTGTTAGACCGCATGGCATACAAAAAGAGAAGTGAAAATTTGAGTAGGATTGGTGGGGTTTGTTTGACAAGATATTACAGATGAGAATAACCCTCAGTATGCAGAGGAAAGGTCATTGTTAGGGAAATTGGAGAATTTGAATAAAGTTGGAAGTTTGGAACACCTGTTAAATATAAACAAACTGAAAATATAAACTCATTAAATGGTATAACAACCATTTAGTTACTCACTCAAGAGATGCACACACATGGTGTCTCTCTGGTTACACATGCATCAATTTGATGCACCACTTCAATAGAGTAACTACCTTCTATTGCACCTCTTTAATGAATGCACTAATCCAAATGCATAACTACTTTGTACATGCATTTATCCAAAGGATGTGTAACATTTTACATGCATTCATTCAATACTAACCACTGTACACACGTAATTCCATCAATTAAGTGGTATAACTACCAATTGTTTTGAATATATTCCAACAGTAAATGCTGTCATGATATTTGAAAATGCAGAATTGAAAGGTTATCTAATTGTCGAGGAAAAAACAAGCAAGTTATGGAGGCAGTTCTGAAAGCGGGTAACAGAAAAAAGATTGAGAAAAATTACATATAATTCGTGTCAATTTCTTAAATACATGGTTGATAGAGAAACCTGCAGAAAGGGGAAAATTTTACATGTGATGTTTGTTCAGAAAAAAAAACCAGACCTCAAACTAACTTAGTGGATGAGTGTTTTATCTAAAATAATTTTGAAAGGCTAAAATTTTCAGTTGTGATGCATATTGGAATAGTTATCCATCTCATAATAGCTTATGCTGCTACCAAACTGGGGCTTAGATTTGGTGAGGAATTCTTTAACTAATCTGATGGTGGAAGAATGGTTTCTCTTCCTCAACAGATCTAGCCAAAGGGCCTCTCCTTCCGCTCTGGTTCGACATCCATTAAGACAGCTTGAAATCTTGATTGTTTCAAACAATTTAAGCTAAATAAAGCAAAGCAAACACCTATACATCAACCAATAAAAACCCATATGCGTGTACATGTCCACTTCAAAAACACTACAGCTCATGAAAACTCCAAAAAGTCGATTAACAAATTCAATCCATACATCCACGAATAAAAACCCATACATGTAATCTGAAAGATAGGCAAAGAAAGCACCCATTAGAGCAAAATCTTCTCATACCCTTAAAAGTAATATTAATGCCCTCACAAGTAAAAACAGAAAAAGAAAAAAAGAAACCAACTTAAAACATAAGCAATAGGGGACAATAGATAGGGAAAAAGAGAGAGTTGAACAGATCAGATAAATCATGCATTCCAAACTACAACATATAAAAATATCAGAGAAAGGGCAGATGAGTGGAGAAGAATCACTACTGACCAAACTTGTTCTCTCCTTTGCAGAATCCCTCCATTGTTGAAACGTCGCAATCGCCAGCAAACATTTTTGTAAGGCTGCCTCTCTCCCCTTATTCATCATAGATAAAAAGGAAAAAAAACAAGGGTTATTTAGTTTCTACCCCTGGTAAAACAAGTGAATTATTGCAAACCCCCTACAAAAAATGATTTTATCATGGGCAGCTCTATCCCTACCATGCAGCTTGCTGTCTCTCCCCCCCCCCCCCCCCCCCCCCCCCCCCAACTAGAAAAAATTAAAAAAAATAATTTGTTTGGTTTTGTAATCCACTATCCCCACCTCCCCTCCCCACCAACTGAAAAATTTAGAAAGGCCATCCCTACCACCTGAAATCACTAAGGTGAGGATAATTGATGCATGTATTCTAGAAGTCGTTCGACAACCCTGAAGTCGAATAGATGTACTGGTGGACGACAACAGGTCAGTCGACCTGAGGAGTCATGGGCGACGGGAGGCCGTCGAACAAACCATTATACAGCCTGTGTTATGGATGGAGTTCGACCATGAAGGGAACCGAGGTTTAAATTTCAATTTAAAAATTACCGCCATAGCATTAATTTATTGCTCTTTATTTTAACATCAAAATCTTTGGACTATATTATTCATGCTCATATTCAATTATAAACTCGTGACAGGTAGGTGTGTCTGTTAACACGAAATGAATTGATGTTAAGCCCTCAAAAATAACAAAACGACGTTTGAAGCAAAGACACGATCGGCACGGATGATTTTAGAACACTTATCTTGTTTTCCTTATGCTTGTCAACCCATGTATCAATCAATGCTTATATTTTTTTTTTATTGAAGTGAAGACTAAATCCCAAGACTAACAAAGTGTGAATGGTTTAAAACATTTTGAATGTACATGTTTGAATGAATGAATGAATTAGTAAGCATAGTTAGTGTGAATGGTTTAAAACATTTTGAATGTTCACAGTTAAAGTCATAGATTACAACACTGTAAACGTTCGACGGGCCTTCCGTCGCCATAAATCCCTCAAGTTGACTGATCTGTTGTCATTCCCCAGTACATATGTTGGACAGTAGGACTGTCGAACTCCATCCATAACACAGGCTGCCTAATGGTTTGTTCGACGGGCTTCCCGTCGCCCATGACCCCCCAGGTCGACTGACATGTTGTCGTCCGCCAGTACATCTATTCGATTTCATGGTTGTCGAACGACTTCTAGAACACATGCATCGATTATCCTCACCTTAATGATTTCAGGTGGTGGGGATGGCATTTCTAAATTTTTCGGTTGGTGGGGATGGGAGGTGGGGATAGTGGATTACAAAACCAAACAAATTATTTTTTGTTATAAATGTAAATAAAAGAATAAGATTAAATATACCAACCAAAGGAGAAATATGGGAGAGAGATGAAGGAAGAACTCTGTCACTTTTCTTATTGAAAATTGAAACCATTAAAAAATTGATGCATAGATAATACTACGTCATTAAATATGGGGTTTCTATTCCAATACAACTCCCTAATCAAAATGATCCACTTATTTAATATGAGTAGATTGTAGATTATTTTGGCATTTATTAAACACAAATACATGAACACACACAAACACACATGACATGGTATGATTGATATAAAAAAATAGTACGATTGATACGCAATAGTACGAAATGGTAAAAAACGGAATGAAATAACACGGTTAGTATAATATGTTATAGAATAGTATGATTAACTAGTACCACATGATGTGAATGATGTTATATCATACGAAATGATACGTAATTTGTAAGAATTTTAAGACACGGTATGAGGGTCTTTCATATATTTGTCAATTTTGAAGGGACAGAAACAATAATAATTAGTATTTGAGGGGCCCCAAAGTAATAACACGTATTTGTAGGAGGGTTTTAAATAATTTATCTATTTAGAAAAGACAAAAACTAAATAACCATAAATATTTGGATTTTTTAATAAGATATAACTTTGTAAAGGGTTAATAATAAATTAATTTTTTGTAAGGGGTTTTCAATAATTCACTTGTTTTTATAGAGAGTGAAAACTAAAAAATCCTTAAAACAAATTAACACAAATACATAAAAATCAAATCTATTTTTAAGTTTTATGAGTTACAACAACACTCAAAATAAATCATGCAACAAACCAACTAAATTATTATACAAATTCAAAAGTTAGTTGTCCAAAACACTAAAATAAATTAATCAAAGTTACATAAGCACATTGGATTACTAAAGTTGATTACATATTAAACAATCAATTTCT
The DNA here is from genome assembly GCA_030737845.1 of Acorus calamus. Taxonomy (NCBI): domain Eukaryota; kingdom Viridiplantae; phylum Streptophyta; class Magnoliopsida; order Acorales; family Acoraceae; genus Acorus; species Acorus calamus. The sequence continues at coordinate 22,786,779 of CM060858.1, read as the reverse complement.
TGCAAGTATGAGTTATATATAAAATAGTCGGATCTCAAATCCATAGGATCTGGTCGAGGTAGACCCATACTCGACCCTATTTTATGTTCGGGTCCACTGGTTCGATTTAAATTACATGTGTAATCAGGCCTGGGTTTGGACCCGACCCGTTCGTTAAGGAGAATGTAAGAGACAAAATCTGTCTCACCTAAATACGAAATAAGAGTTCAATAATTGAGAAGAATAGAAGGAAGTTATAATAGGAGCAGACCCGCTTTAGATAAAGGCCCAGCTCAATACAGAGGCCCATTTTGGAAAATGGTTCACCTCGGCCCAGGACATCACTTCGGATAAAGATTTTTCCCTCATGTTGGATCAGAAAACATCCCAAGTTGGATCCTTGACCAAACCTAGGCGTTCGAGGATCAAGTTTCGACCTACTCAGATCTGAAGTAAGCCGACCAAAAGGCCCGACCTAGTAGGAGGACCTCTCACATGTACAACACAAGTACTAGCAAAATCATAGAAAAGCCCAAGGAATATTTAATGACACAATGGTTGTAATAAACTGTCAAAAAAATGTTATGAGGCCTGATCTCAAGATCCCATGTGTCGACCGATCCAAGAGCCACGTGGAAGATTCACTATCACGCAATCCTCACACTTCCATAGCATAACAGGCACACCCCTTTCCCCTATAAATAAAAGGGTATCCCCTTCACCATAAGGGGACTTCTTCTTCTTCCCCAAAAAACACAATATTCAAGCTTAAAATTCCATTTTAATGGAGATTTGACTTGATCGCCGAGGTTCTTGGGATGACACTACTTCTGTTGTAAGATCCCACAAAAAAGAGGAACTAAGTGTGGTTTGATCCCTTGACAAGGGTGCGTAGGCAACCTGAGTTACATCAGGTTCAATCCAAACAAAAATTTCATTAATCGATCCACCGCGAACCCTCATCGTCGTCTCCTCATGGATCTACCCAAACCAAGCCTGGACCGTCCTCAAGTCCGGCTCATTCGAGGATGAGCACATTTTCACCTCTGACATAGAATAACTGAATAAGGTAGTATACCTATGCTGAATTAAGAGAAAATAATGGATATACCAATTCTCTGTAGGCGGCAGAGGACGTGACAACGGTGGCGATGTGTTCCAAGCCAAAGAAACGGACCATGAATTCGGTTTCTGAGTATTGTTGGACGCTGATCGGAGGGTGGTTCATCGCTGGAGACGAGTGAAACCTCTTTTTTTTTTTTTACCTGTTGATCAGGTTTCTGTCTCTCCAAGAAAGTGTTCAAGAACACTAGAAAAGAAATGACTTTCTTCTTCTTGCTTTGTTTTGTGTTTTAATGGGGGGAGGGAGAGTTTGATTGGGACGTGCCTTTATAATAACTAGTTGTGCGTATGCAAATTGCACATGCAAGATGTCTTATTTTGTAGTATGAGCGCTTGCAGCCTACTTTACAGGTCTATAATTTATCATAACATTATATATATTGTATTATCATAATGTATGGAATTCTATTAAGTATATGATGTAATTATTTTTCATTTTTTCAAAATGAAAAAAAATAAACTATTGTATTTCAGTAAATATATTATTTCATATAACAACAACATGCACTTCAATGAAAGAAGACTGCAATTAGGGCTAGATGTATCATATCATTTTCCTTTGTTCTATTGATATATAGTAATTTAATAAATTTTATTTTATTTTTTAGATGGGCTATATTAAAATAGAAGTTAAAGTTCTATCAAGAAAATTATATTTCAATATAATTACCACATCGTCATAAATTGAATGGCTATTCAAATGTAACAAATCCAATGTCATGAATTCACTCATCTTAGCTAACATATCCATTTTTTTTATGAAGATACTCACCATTCATTTTAATTCACCAAATAAAAAATAAAATAAAATAAAATTCAATGAGTCCTACATAGGGGTCTTTGATTGTCATTCCCCAACAATTTCATTGGTAAAAGAAGGGATTTTTAGTTTTAAGTTCTTAAAAAAATGCCTATTTAGGGATCGATCCCTGCATTCTGAATATTGCATTTTAAATCTCCGCATTCTATGGGTTTGTTGGTTAACAGTCTCTCGACCAAACGTCCGTTTCAATAGTTGACGAATATTTTTTCGAACGTTCATTTTGTATTTCATTTTTTTAAAATCCCAAAACTACCCTTCTGAATATTACTTCACAGAACACCCTCCAACGGCTCAAAACCCAGTCCAACGGTCACATTGAATCCTCCATTACAGTTTTCCATCATCATCTGCTTCAAACACCAACAACGATCAGTTCGTCTCTTCTCTTTCACTTGCTCCCTCTCTCAAATTGAAACACTAACAGCTAGCGAAAACGACAGCGATGATTGGATTCGTCAATCAACTTCAACACCCAAACCACGGAAGTCGACGCCTATTGGCGACATTAACATCGACCTACCTATTCTTCAGTATTTCAGTGGATTATGTATAGAGATATCTAAATTTGTAAGTATGTGTAAAACATTTATAATCGGTATACGAAGTACTTGTTAAAATGACTGAGAGTGGTCCCAAATTTACTTTGTTAGATTTTCAACAACAATTGCAATGACATTTCATTTCTAGCAAGAAATGTGAGTGCAAAAGAAGATGTTGTGCTTATGTATTCAAACACGAGCAGTCGAAGGGTCGACGATTTTTAGATGCAAAGCGTGGAGAGAGGAAGATGACTATAGGTTTTTTTTTAGTGAATTCATGATGTCAACCATGTCAACCACAACAACATTGATTCGAAATATCAAATCATTGCAGTTGAAGAGATACTCAACCATCAAATTGATGTCTTGGTTTTAAATATGGATAAGTTTATGAAGTTGATGAAGGTTGTAATTTTTTCTCGTGCATGCTGAGCTTTGTGATTGTGTATCACATGAGAAAATGAAACGAAAAACATATTGCTCTTTTGTGATGTTAACTTTGATGTTTTAGCTTTGTGGTGTTGTTTAGATTGAGTGCAGATACATTTTGGTAGTGCTTACACTGCTGAAAAATAGTTACACTATTGAAAACCATCCGCAATAATTGAAAGCATGTTAAAACCTACATGACAACCTGTTTTTCATGATTTGAATACAAAACCATTCACAAACTGAACCATTTAGATTATATATCATTGAAATACATATTATTCACATTCCATTGAAAATTTAGATTCATTATTTTGAAACATTCAAATCACATAACCGTTCATATCCAAAACAAAAAACAGAACCATTATACTGTACATTCATATCCAACATTCACAAACACAAGCAAAATTTTACAGCCATAAATCATTGTTTAAACAAGATGCAAAATGTTACAACCTTTACACTGTTGTTTAAACACAAACAAAATATCTTCACATTGGTTCCTTCACTAACTTCCTGAATCTAAACATAAAAACATGGAGCAACTCTCTGAAATGTTGGTTGACACCTGACTTTAAAAATGATCATGTGACTGGGCACCATCCACTACATCTGACTAGCCATCCATTAGCTCCAGATATCCTCTTGTTCTTTGTCTTGCATTGTGAAAAATACGAGCAGTCTGCTAGGGTGGAGAGTGTATGGGGTATGTAAACGATGAGTCTATTAGGGGTAGGATTCATGTGGTGTCTGTGGAGTTTTGGTGGGTGGGGTCTTCTGTTTTTTTAAAGGAATAGGTGGGTGAGGTCTTTTATGAATTTTAAATGTTTGTTACTGTCACACCCCAGGGCGGCCGTCCCCGAGACGTGGCAAGTATATGTATATGATATCAGTAATACGTACACGAAGTCAATAAATACACCACAATGTCAAAGGCGATAAAGCGAAATCAAGTAACTGACATCAAATACATACGAAAATAGCGGAAGCAAAACGACTAAGTCTGTGATTCAAAGATATATAACAGACCAGAGTACTCAATCAAACTGTCCTGTGAGAGCCAATATGTACTACAAAAGACAACATCAACCCATACACTGTGCCCAAGCACAAGTAGAAATACATACAAGAAGACGGGGGATGCTGAGGGCCTCTCACTCGCAAGATGTCTGACGTGAACGCTGTCTCCTACTGGAATCGCGTCTCAGGGAGCTCCTCCTTCGGATCCGGGTCAGCGACAACTGGAGAAAACATATACGAGGGGTGAGCCGCACGCTCAGTGAATGGAACAATTCATGCATCACAACTCATATAACTTCCAATCATTATCAAAGTCATTTACCCTTACCCCGAAGGGTGACCTAGGTTATTGGGAGTAACTGTACTAATCCCTCACCCTCACCTCCGAAGGGTGACTCAGGCTCTTGGGAAGAGATTAGATTGTCTAAGCCCTTGGTCCACCGGTAGCCCTTTTCCCGGGTAGCCTCTACCTGACATACTCCCACGATCAGTACACTCTCGACCGAAGCGATGGTACCTACAAATGGGAGCCCGGTGCCAGGACAGCGTTTCCAACGCCGGGAAGTTCCTACACGGATCCAACGAAGGGGAAAAACAATCTACGCTCGCGGATACGATCCTCTTGGATCCGTCATCACCGGTTACTAAACACCGATACGGAAATGAATTCTCAAGAATTCCCTCCAGGGCGCATAACTCAGATGCGGGGAAAATTCTATCATTCGTAACATCAATATTTTGGTATGACCCCACAGGTGGTCATACGCTTGCTTATTAACAATATGCAAGAATACATGGCCTAAGCATGCGCTACACTTAAAAAGAAACAATATTAATCATGGAAGCGTCTTAAATTAATCAATATAACGAGACATGATTTATCTAAGGTATGCTTATCTTATGCAACCACATATGTAAAAGTTTAACAAAGTTAAACTAGGTGGGGACATGTCTAGGTCGGGGGTTATGTTAATCATGAGGCATGATAACTAGGCAAGGATGACTTTCATACATTATACATGGATGCATAACACTTAACATACTACATACAACATGACATGGTTGCAATCTTAGCCAAACAGGCATTTACATAACATTTATACAATATACAACATGTTATATGTAGTTATGATACCCCAGGGGAGGGCGATGCACTCCAACGTGCATCGAACGCCTCCCAACTGGGTTGGATTGACCCACTCACCGTAAACCGGGTCGTCGCGCGACCGCTCGTCAAGATCTGCAAGACAAGGCATCCAATATTGGTGAGTAAGACCCCATAAAACACATAAACTTAGCTAAAATTACCCCAAGACTCAGATATGCACGAATACGTGCCCGCACGCGTGCGAGTACGCGCGTACGTACGCACATCCGAGCCCCCGACACCTATTCGAACTCCCCGGGCAGCCACACGTGTGGCCCCGCACGCGTACGCACGTGCATGCACACGCGCACGCGCCCCCGAGCCCGCCGGCGCACTGCCCCGAGCCCAGCCCGCACTGCCCCGAGCCCAGCCCGCACTGCCCCGAGCCCAGCCCGCACTCGGACCCTCACCAGCACACACACGCACGTGCACGCACGCGTGCACGTGCCCCTGCACCGCCTGGCCGCGCGCCCAGACGCGCTGCCGAACCTCCCCGCGCGCGCGCGCACGCTCGCGCGCGCCCGTGCGTACTGCGCGCCCGCCAGCATCCGCGCAACCCGCGCGCACGCCTTGCGCGCTCCTGCGCGCCCGCCAGTGCTCGCGAACGGACCCGCGCGCGCCCGCCTGTGCTCGCGGACAGACCCGCGCGCGTCCGCCTGTGCCCGTCTGCCCGCCTGCGCGCTTACCTGCGCGCGCACGTGCGCGGACAGGCCCCCCCCCGCGCGCCCAAACCCTTTTAACCCCTCCCCCACCCTACACACTGACCCAAACACATGCACAAGGGGTGCAAGGTCCCCTAGCATCCAACCAAACCCAAAAAATCAGAAAAATAAGAGGGGGAGAGCTCACCAAGAGAGGGGGGGGGAGTGAAATGGGAAAAAACCGGTGCCCTCCGCGCACCCGCAACTACCACAACCACCACCACCACTACCACCACCTCACCAGCCTCTATTTTTGCTGGAAAACATGGAAAACAGGGGGGTAAGAGAAGAGCTTAAGGGGAAGAGTGAATCAACAATGGAACCTTGAAAGGAACTACCTCTCCTTGTGCTCCTTCTTCTTCTTCTTCAACCAAAGCCAACACACTCACACTCACACACACACAAAGCTGAGAAAGAGAGGGAGAGAATGAATGGGAGGGTGAGAGAGAGAGCCATCTACGACTACATAAAAGCTCAAGTCCAAAAATGAAAAAAATAAAAAGGGTGGTGAACCTAAGCTAACCTCACCCACACACACTCACCAAAACCAAAGCATGACTTACTCCCTAAGCAAAGAGGGGTGAGTTTACCAAAGGTCACCATAACCACCTAAATATCTCATTTACTATTCCACTTACCAAATCAGTTCGAAGAAAACCCGGATACGGTTCAAAACTGCATAATTTTCCAAATGTTACCGGAATTCGATGAAATTTTTATGGGTGGTATAAAATGGTACCTGAACCCATAATATGCAGTTAGATTTTCAATCGGAGTTCTCTAGCTCATGCAGATAGCTAAAAACCAAAATTTTAGCGGTTCCGATCGAAAAAAGAAAATTTCAAAAACGGCCAGAATTGACCCAAAGGTTACCCATAGGCTAAAAAGTGACACATATATAACAGTTACCATAAAATAGACTAAAGTTTGGTTGAGGGACTGATAACCAGCAAACCCATAGAATGTGGAGACTTAAAATGCAATATTTAGAATGCCGAAATGGATGCCAAATAGGCATGTTTAAGGGGACTTAAAATTAAAAATTCCTAATCTTGCAACACTTTGCTAGGCGATGCGTGAATTTGAATAACTATTATAAAATTCAGTGTAATTATTAGTGTGGAGATAAAAATCTGCACCGTGTTATATAATGATATGTATCAAAGCCAAGACAGGTATGGGCCGTCATGTCTGGAATCCAAAAACCCGAATCTGAATTTAGGATATCACGAGAACACTCTTGATTATGTGTAACACGATTAGATCAAGGGTTTAGTCGGATGGTCTTACATCTTGTGAATGAATGTCACCTCGAGTAGATAAGGCACGATCAAATTTGAGGTTTGGTCGGGTGGGATGAGAGGGTGTTTTATGTAGGGAATGGGTATTTCTCTCACAAAAGGGGCTCTCTCTCTCTCTCTCTTGGGATTTCTAGTGGGGTAAGGGAAGTAGGTTGGGATTTGTGAATTGAAAATGTGAATTGTCTATTGGATTGTGGATTCTTTCTTTAGGCTTGGGACCCCCTCTATTTATAGTAAAAGAGAGGCAGGGGAATATCCAGGGGGTAATGGAGTGGCTTGGCTAATAGTGTATGTGATTAGACCCCTCATTAATTCTCTGGTTTTTCTGTCAGGACCAGGTGAAGAGCGGCTAGTGCTAACTTCCTGGTAGCCGCCCCTATCATAACCTGTCAAACGTCCCATCTCTGACAGGCGGTGGCTTGGGTCGGTTACTTGGGTTGATCCGGCTAAGATAGGGCGGCTAAAGGTCATCACCCGCCGCAATGATCAGCATTTAATACTGCTTTATATCCCATCCAGGGGACTGGTCCAAAGTCAACCAGGGGGGCGGCTAGTGCTAACTAGTCGCCTGGTATGGGGCGGTTAGTTAGGTCTAGCCGCCCCTTGCCAGGGACTTAGGGTTTTTTGGGTTTTTGAGAGCTTCTCTTAGGTGGGGTTCTGGTTTTGGGCCAGGGTCTGGTTTAGGGTACCGTTTGGGTTTAGGTTAAGGCTAGGGTTAGGGTTTCAGGTTTTTGGTTTAGGTTATGGCTAGGGTTAGGGTTTCCGATTTAGGTTAGGGCTAGGGTTAGGGTTTCCGGTTAGGGCTTGGGTTAGGGTTTTCGGTTTCTTGAACTTCGGTTCTCTACTACATGTCCAAATGTGGGATATTTTCGGGTGTTTACTTGAAGTATTTCTGTTTTTCTGGACGGTCAAAATTGGGGTATCTACAATTATCCCTCATCGGACGGTGTCTTTGTGCAAAGCAGGAAAGACTTCGACCGATGATAAGGAAAGAGACCCCTATTTTGGCTGGCCCGACCTTCAAGAAGTCATGCCAACACGAACAGTACTATTCGGGGAGTTGATTTAGACCGTCAGAGGCTAGGTCTTGACTTAGAATTTTTAACCGAAAGGATGATCCAGGTGGGAGGCGGAAAAAAGTAAATGGTGAGTGATCCAACCCGCGGTAGGGGTTCTTAGCTATCGTGCGCAGAGCAGCCCAGCGTCAGTTTCCTCGTGCCTACCGTTCCCGTGCTTGGGAAACACTCAGCAAGGAGGGGATATCGGCGACAGAAAGCAAGTAAAAGTTGATTAGGTGAATTGGATCATCCGAAGGATAAGAACTCTGGAAAAGAACCAGAACTGAAGAAATTCGAATTTGAACAGTACTGAAAGTGCGGCAAAACTTTGGGAAAGTCTTGTTCGATCAAGTAGTGTCTGGAAATAAGCCAATACATGGCTGTTTGGTATGGAGAACCTTGGAATTTAGGGCTGAAAAGAGATTGGAAAGGGGTCTTAAGTGAAAGTAGAAAACTGGGAGGGGCGGCTAGTGCTAACTAGCCGCCCGAGATGGGACGGCTACTCGCGAGTAGCCGCCTCCCGACTGGGTCCCTTATAACCAAAAAGGGACCCTCTCTCTCTCCCCATACGTTTTAAAACAGTTACTCTTCCCCCGTCTCTTCTTCATCTTCATTTTAAACCGAAAACCTTGATTTCTTTTGCCTTTTCTTCCTCCATTTCGACCTAGATCCGTCCTCCTCTTTTGATTTAGAAACCTTAGTTTTGGGTTCTCCTTTTTCTTATCAATCCGAGGAAGATGACGAGGTCGAAGGTGATTGCTTCGAGGGAGAAACGACCACGGGTGGCTCGTGGATAGCGTAGCCCGAGCTCTTCATCATCGGAGAGCGATAGGCCGGAGGTCGAGGTCGTGGGGGAAGCTATGGGTGTGGCGGAGGTGCCGCCGGTGGGCATTGGCGCGGGTGAGGCTGGAGACTTGCCTTTGGGGGCTGCCCCGGAGGTTGGGAGTAGCATGATAGGGTATACACGCAAGAGGAGGCGTGGGGATCGACCGGCGGTGGCCGAGGAGGTGGTTTTGGGGGTCGGGGGATCGGGGGATGGTGCAACCGAGGGAGTAGGGGCCGAGGGGGTTAGTGAAGATGTGAGGGCGTCGTTGGATGCCCTTGTTGGGATGTTTGACAGGGAGGCCAGGGCTGAGGAGGAGGAAAGTAGGGCTATGGGGGCTTTTGTGGAGTTTATCTCTGGCGTGGGGAGGGTGGAGGGGACATGAGAGGTTAGGGATGAGGCTGGAGAGGCCGAGGGTATGGGCATCGGGGCCGCAGAGGCCGGTGTTGGTGTTGAGGTTGAGGCCGAGGAGGCCGTGTCTGAGGAGGGTGAAGAGGAGGGGGATGACGACGGGATGGACGATCCCGACGAGGCCGAGGTGGACGCTCCCGGGTCCACACAGGCCGTGGTATGTTCCTAACCCTTTAGTTTTAGCTTTTATTTGGTATATATGCATGTCTTTTGGTGGTATGAACATGTTGTATATGTGTATTATACTCGTATATGTGTGTTTTAAATAGGCATGCTTGTGTATAAGTTAATCACGGTGGGATAGTAAGCATGCGAATGGGTACGGGTTGTAGAAAGAAAAGGAGATAATTCTTCATACATACATCCATGTTTGTTATATGCATATAAAGGAAAGGGAAGGGAACTGCTTGGTATGCTTGCATGTGATGGTTTTGCATGTATATAATCTTCAAAGTATGTTTTTATGTGTATTTGACCATGGTGGAGTAAGAGGGAGTATATGCATGCATTTTTATGGGTCTAAGTTCCTTCATATGCTTGGTTGAGTTCGTGGAAAGTATATATAAGCGGTATTTTGAAAAGGAAATATACGAGTAATGACCACGGTGGGATAAGAGGGTAAAGCATGTGATCTTATAGGCATGTTTTGCAAATAAAGGAGGGTAAATTTTCGTATGAAGTCTCATATTTCATGCCCTTTTTTTCTTTGTTTTTTTGTTTTTTTTAGATTTTAATGTGTAGGAGTTTTATTGTGCTAAGCATGGTTTCTAGAAAATGAATTCGTTTAGACTTGGATCCTTAACTCTCGATAGCTTTGGACTAACCCATTTTCGTTTGTTTCGTAGCGGCCGAATCGCATCCGGGCCCTTTGGCATGGGACGAAGCGGTGGTATGATGCCTTGGGGCAGGAGGAGAGGAGTTTAGTGGACGGAGCGGGCTTCCGTTCCTTCTTTCTGATTGAGCCGTTCCACGTCCATCGCCCATATGTGGAGGCATTGGCGGAGAGATGGGACCCGGAGAGTTGCACGTTCATCCTCCCTACTGGCGCCGTTATGCCGACCCTTGAGGACGTCCATCGGATCACCGGCCTTCCGGTCTTGGGGGAAGCGGTGATTGCGACCACCCTTGTGGATTATAGGGGGCTGTTTCGAGAGTTGATCGGGGAATGGGAGTTCGTGGAGCGGGAGCGGATGCTGAACCGGATTCCTTTAGGGAGGCTTTCGGGGCAGTATGGCCTTGGTTCTTTTACGGAGCGTCAGAAGGGTGAAGCTGCAGCTAGCTTCGAGAGGCGGCGGGCGATGATCGAGGCGAGAGAGGCGGCCGCGTGCCCACAGAGGGCACGGAGAGAGTTGAGGGCGTTCTTTCTTTATTTCTTCGGCCGGGTCCTCTTCTCGACGGCCTCTGATAAGGTTTCCTCTCACTCTCTTTTGCTGATGAGGGACCTGGAGGGCGTGGGACGCTATGCTTGGGGAGCGGCGATGCTCGCCCCTCTCTTAGCGGAGCTCTCGAAGAAAGTTAAGAGGGCCGGGGGAAAGAACCTTGGCGGTTTCGCGCCATTTCTTCAGGTATGTGTAAGCGGTTACATGTCTTTTCTCTTGGTTTAGCTCACTTTGATCATGATAATTTCCTCTTGGTTTGCTAGATTTTTGGGTACGAGCACTTCGCCATCGATCGTCCGACTCTGGCACCGTTTGATCATGCCCTCCCTTGGGCTATGGGGTGGGAACCCTGGGGATCTTCTCGCTTGTACCGCCTCGCCCAATTCCGAGAGGCCTTCCGCGTCTTGTCGGAGGAAGAGGTATAAGTTTTTCTTCTAATTTCCTTGGCTTGTATTTGGTTTTCATTTGACTAAGTGCTCTTCCTATCTTTTGACGTTTTTTAGATGATGTGGAGGCCTTATCCGGAGGAGGTTCCCAAGGCTCTGGCGCGAGACGTCTGGTTGATCTACTTCAACGAGGTCGTGTTTCATGCGATCAGCCGGGTCGTCCGCCAGCTTGGCTATCATCAGTGGGTGCCCGATCCTCTGCTGCGGCGCCCCTCGGTTCCGGTGGCTGGGATTCCTAGGGATACGAACCTCCCGAGGAATTACGCTACGTATGTGGCCGGATGGATGGGTCGAGGCGTCTTGGTGGAGCGTCGTCCTGAGGTGACTTCGAGTGACGAATACCTGGCTTGGTATCGTCAGGAGCATGCGGGTATCCTCGGGACGATGGAGGAGGAGATCCCGGACGCTTACGTAAGTTGAAAATCCCTCTCTTCTTCTCTGTTTTTTTCTTTGCTTGAATTTTTCTGAATGGTATTTGTTTTTGCAGGTTGAGTTGAATGAAATGGAGAAGAGGCTCAAGACCGCCAAAGAGCACCTCCACGCGCGAACCAGGCAGATAGAGGCGTAGCGGGTACAACGGAGATGCTTACAGGAACAGGTCCGGGTCCTCGAGGCTCAGGTGGATGCTTTGTCGAGAGCGAGAGCCGATGGCGCTTCTTCTTCTTCCGCCCCTCCTCCTTCCATGGTTTCCGAGCGAGAGCTCGAGCTGACGAGGGAGTTAGATGCGGCCCGGAGTGAATTGACGGCCACATGGATGGAGTTGGGCCAGGCGAGGGGTAGAGCTTCTCGGGCTGAGGAGGAGATGGACCGGCTGAGGTCCATGATGGCTTCGAGAGAGGAGGGGTTCATCACCCTAGGCTGCAAGAGGGACTCCCTCCAGATGAGGGTGTCGGTGTTGGAGGCTTCGGCGGGTGTTCCTGGAGGTTTGATGGGAGACTTGGTTCGTTCTCTCCAGGCGGCCAGGGATAGGGATCGGGAGACGCTCAGGGCATCAGAGGCGAGAGCACGGGAGTTGGAGGAGAGGTTGAGGGCTGTCGAGGATCAGGCTAGAGGGACAGAGGGTCGTCTCCGACAGAAATTAGAGAGGAGAGAGAGAGATATGCAGCATGTCCATCTCTAGGAGGCGACTATGAGGGGGAAATTGGTTGGAGGGGGCTTCATGACAGAGGCGGACCTTGACCTTCTTCCGCTTGAGCCTGACCATTCTCTCTCAGCTTCCCTGGCTACCGGGGCCACCTTCAGCCGTGCTTCTCGTCCTTCGGCGTCTCAGAGTCGTGGGATATACGCGAGGGCTGCGTCCTCGGTTCGAGAGACTCCTGCCGCTCCTGATGTTCCAGAGGTTCAGTCTTCTCATTAGCCGCCGCTTCCTTCTCAGCCAAGTCAGGATGTTCCTCCTACTCAGCCTCCAGCGGATGACGATACGTCGAGGTATACTCCCTTGTGTCTTGGTTTCAGGTAGAAGAATAGTATATATGCGTGGAATTCATGGTTTTCTTCTTTTCTTTTGGTTTAGGTGATCGTTTCGGTGGCATGCAGCTCATGACTTTGGAGTTTGGAGCATTTTGAAGGACTTTTCTTCTTTCTCTCTTTTAGAAACCCTTTTTATGCAACTTTAGGCTTTGAAAATTATGTATGTTCATGGTCTTGGTGGGATAATTTTATAATTTCCCGTTTGTATGCATGGTTTGGTATAGTTAGCTGAATTCTCATGGACATGTATGTGTGTGAATGAATCTTGGCCTTTATAGGTTTGATTCATGGATGGACATATGATTTTGAGATATGGTCATTTTTTTCGAAGTGTATTCATTTTGGTTTTATGAATGTATATGCATATGAAATGTGTGTATGCAATTTTTGGAAAGAAATGTTCTTAACAGGTATTGGAGACTTGAAGACTTGATTAAAATGGGACTGATAGCAGATTTCAGGGTAGCAGAGCCGCCCAGTGAGGGGTGGGGCGGCTAGTGTAAACTAGCCGTCCAATGGGAGGCGGCTAGTCGAGTTTAGCCGCCCCCTACCTGGGGCAGTCTGGTTCTGCTGCTCCTGCCTGCTGCTGCTGCTGAAAGCCTTTGTGACCGTTTCAACCTTCGAGACCTATAAAAACATCCCTTTCATGGACTAAGTGTTAAATCTGTCCGGATTGCGCCCCTGCACTGACTTTCGAGCTTTTTCTTGCTTGAATTGTCAAGGGCTACAATCCATCTTAAGGTAAAATGAAAAATTGAATGCGAGAAAGGAAAGTGCGGGAAACCATGCTTTAGTATGCAAGGAAGGGATTCCAAGTGCGTGAGCGGAAAAAAACTCTTAAGTGCGTGTGAAAGTGGGACAATTTTCTCTCAAGCATGTGCGGAAGGGCGTAGAATGAGTGTAGGTGGGGGTAATCTTATCATTGGTACGGGGGGTCAATTTTAACATTTCAAGAAAATCGGATGCCTAGGTGTTTTGGAAAAGGAAAATGCGAACTAATGTGTAAGTATGAGTGGCATAAGTGGGCATTTTAATTCTTCAATGGTTTTCTTTTATGTGAGAGGGCAATGTTCTTGACTTTCTGAAATAAAAGATACCATCAAGTCCCTGTGTAGGAGCCCTTGTGGTCACTTATGTCCAAACCAGGGTTGTATTTGAAAGGTATAGGCCTTAGGTGCCGGTTTTTCTAGGTTCATGGTTCTCAAATGCTTGATTGTATTATTCTAAACATGCTGTAAAATCCATGAGTGTACCAGGAGTCAAGTTAAATAAGCTTCCTTTGGATAGACAAGTTTCTAAGTGAACTCATGTGAGTGTGTGTAGTTGTAAACCTAGAAATGATCTACCTTTGGTCGAAATTTCGCCTTTCCCAGTAGACATAGTTCAATTTTGAACCCCATTGTAAAAATAAAAAAGGGGGGGGGGAATGGGGTAAGAGTAATATCTTCCCTTCGGGCAATATTTTAGAATTGTCCCAGTCTAGCATATATCCTACTTTCTAGGTCTCTCTGGCTTTCTTCTTTTTATCACTTCTTTATTTTGGATGGAAAGTACAGTCCGTTGTTTGGATCTGTACTGGTATAGCCGTTGTCTAGCGTATATCGTGCGTAAAGGCGTGAAAGCCTGCTAAAATAGAGAGTTTAACCCGTTCACTTGGGGGTTATTTTTCTTTTGTTGGCCTCTCATTGCCTGATTTTTTTTTTGATGAGGGGGGGGGGGGCTCTTCTTTTTTTTACCCTGATTCTTTTCGTGCTTCCCCTCTAGAAGTGTTTGCATAGTGCCAGAGCCAGTTTTGGAACATATGCCAGGTCTAGGTAACTCCTCATTTTGACCTAGGGTTAATACGAGTAGGGCGGAAATAAGGGAGGTTTGCTTTGGGGTTTTAAATTGTCCCAGTCTACGGGGTAGACAATTTCTCTTCTATCAGGTAAATCTAGTCTAGTTATACGTGTGTGAATGAAGTGGCATGATTTGGTGGAGATGTGTTCAAATAGATACGAGTTTATCTTTGAGAGTCTTATAATTCTATCATCAAGTACTAAACGCTGGAAATTGCAGGAAGAAAAATAATAGTTCTCAAGTATTGAAAGCTACTCATGCATGAAATTTCTTTAGATAAAGTGCATTCCATGAACCTGAAACCTCGACTCCTTCGGCATCTACCAGGCGGTAGGCATTCCCGGAATAGGCATGGGTGATCACATAGGGTCCTTCCCATGTGGGTTGCAACTTCCCTCTTGGGTGAGGCTGTCTTGATGGCATAATTTGCTTAAGTACTAATTCCCCGATTTCAAATTTTCTTTTTATTACCTTCTTTTCGAATGCCCTTGCCACCCTTCTTTGGTAGGCCTGGGCATGGTCTGCCGCTCTTAATCTTTTCTGGTCTAGTAGTTCGAGGCGTAGTAGAAGTGCCTCCCTCATTTCCTCAATTTGGAGGTCTTCTTCTAGTACTATTCTTAAGGATGGGACAAGGATTTCGTAAGGTACTACTGCTTCGGCCCCAAACGTGAGTGAATAGGGGGTTTGACTAGTGGGTGTCCTAATGGAGGTTCGGTATGCTCAGAGGGCGTCTACCAGTTTATCAGGCCAATCAGTAGCCTTATGGGTTTCTACTGTTTTTTTATAATTTTGAGCAAGGTTTTGTTGGTGGCCTCTGCTTGTCCTTTCCCCTGTGGATAATATGGCATGGAATGATGAAGTTCTATATGATGTTTATTGCATAGGTCTTGGAATTCTTGGGAGATGAACTGGGGGCCATTGTCAGTTATAATCACTTTGGGGGTGCCGAACCGTGCAAGGATGTGAGTGCGGACAAAACGAGCCAGGGTAGAGCTTTTAATTACTACATAGGACTCGGCTTCAGCCCATTTGGTAAAGTATTATGTAGCGGTGAGGATGAAGGCTTTTTGGGTGGTGTTTTCTATAGTGTCCCGGAATGGTCCTATCACATCTAATGCCCACATAGAGAAGGGCCATGGTGAAGTCATGGGATGTAAAGAAGATGCTGGTGCGTGTATTTTGTTGGCATGGGTTTGACATTGGATACAACGCTTAACGTATTTGTTGCAGTCCCCTTCAAGCGTGGGCCAATAGTAGCCCATTCTTAGTACCTTTTTTGCTAGCATCTAGGCGTTGACGTGCCCTCCGCATACTCCAGAGTGAGCTTCTTCTACAATGGTGTATGCTTCTTCGTCGTCCAAACATCTGAGTAGTTCTCCATTGAACGATGCTCGGAAGAGTATCCCCCTCGGAGGCAGTATTTGACCGCTATCCTTTTAACTATTTTCTAGTCGTTGCTAGTAGCGTAGCTTGAGAATGAACCATTTTTAAGGTAGTTTCTGATGTCAAAGTACCCTGGGTTTCCGTTGTCCATATCTCCTAGTTCAAGGGCTAGGATTTTCGTGGTACTAGCATTTTTGTTGGTCTGGTTCACTTTCAGGAGATCTTGAGTTCTATAGTTACAAAGTTCTGTGGCAGGTGTTTCCAGTCTCTGGATAGTGACTGTTTCAGATGTTCTAGATAAGGGGAAGGTGAGCGATGAGGCTAAAGAGGCTAGAGAATCTGCAAGAATATTGCCGGCCCGGGGTATGAAAATGTGAGTAACCTCACGGAATTGTTTTAGCAGGACTATGGCTAGTTCTTTGTATGGCTTCAGTTTTGGGTCTCTAGTCTGATATTTTTTAAGAGTTTGGCGGGTCAGTAAGAGGGAGTCCCCAATAATGTCTAATCTTATAGCTCCTAGGGCTTGGGCTGCCTTCAAACTTGCTATTAGGGCCTCGTATTCGGCAATATTGTTGGTGGCTTTAAACGTAAGCTGAAACGCTCGTGGGATAACGACGCCTTCGGGGGAGATTAGTGCTATCCCTATTCCCTTTCCCTTTTGGTTTACCGCTCCGTCAAAGTATAGCGTCCATGTCTCTCTATCCTTTTCTTCAATAAGCGCAAATATTTCTTCGTCCGGGAAGTCAGTTTTTACTGGTTCGTAATCAGGGAGGGGTAGTTGAGCGAGGTGGTCAGCGATGGCTTGCCCTTTGATGGATTTTTGAGTGGCGTATGTGATGTCAAACTCGTTTAACTGTACTTGCCATCGGGCTAAGCATCCAGTTAATACGGCTTTGTCGAATAGGAACCTTATTGGGTCTATTTTGGCAAAGTATTTGACTTTGTGGGCAAGAAAGTAATGTCGCAACTTTTGGGAAGCCCATACTAGTGCTAGACAAGTTTTTTCTGTAGGAGGGTAGGCTTTTTCGTATTCAATCAAGGTTTTACTCAGGTAGTAAATGACATTTTCCTTTCTTCCCATGTCGTCGTGTTGTGCAAGCACTGCACCAATGGCTTCTTTAGTTGTAGCTATATAGAGGAGCAGGGGTCGTTCGGGTACTGGAGCCGAAAGGACTGGGGGATTAAGAAGGTACTTTTTAAATTATCAAAGGCCTTTTGGCATTCACTATCCCAATTAAACCTGACTCCCCCTTTTAATAGTTTGTAAAAGGGGCGACATCTTTCAGCATGTTGCGAAATAAATCTCCTAATAAATTGCAACCTTCCTACGAGCCCCCTTAATTCTTTTAGGTTCTTAGGTGGGGGCATTTGGGTGATGGCTTTTGCCTTGGTCGGATCTTTTCTATCCCCCGTTTACTCACCATGAATCCCAAGAGTTTCCCAGAGGAGACCCCAAAGCGACATTTCTTTGGATTCATTTAAGTGAATACTCCCTGCATCTCTGTAGTACTTGCCTGAGTATGTCTGCGTGTCCTATTCGAGTCCTAGATTTAACTAAGATGTCATCCACATATATTTCTACTAGTTTGTGCATCATATCATGGAATATTGAGGTCATAGCCCTTTGATATGTTGCACCTGCATTTTTGAGCCCGAAAGGCATCACTATGTAGCAGTAAGTTCCCCAGGGTGTGGTAAAGGAAGTCTTTTCTTGGTCTTTTTCTGCCAGCCGGATCTGGTTGTATCCAGAATAGCCATCCATGAATGAGAGCATCTCATACCCTGCCGTGTTGTCGACAAGGAGGTCAATATGTGGGAGTGGGAAATCATCCTTTGGGCATGCTCGATTGAGGTCCCTGAAGTCGATGCATATCCGGATCTTTCCATCCTTTTTGGACACTGGAACGATATTTGCTACCCACTTTGGGTATAAGACTACCCGGATAAATTTAGCCTGGTGGAGTTTGTCCACCTCATCTTTGATTTTTAAAGCCACCTCGGGATGAAGGCGCCTCAACTTTTGTTTTACCGGTTTTGCGTTTGGTTCTAAGATTAACTGATGTTCAACTAACGAGGTATCGAGTCCAGGCATGTCCTTGTAAGACCATGCAAAGACGTCTTTATACTCATGTAATATTTTAACCAGGCCCTCTCTCTCATCGTGATTTAGTCCTGCGCTAATTGAAATGATTTTGGGGTCAGCCTTTGTCCCTAGGTTTAGCTCCTCTATCTTCTCGTCTGCTTCTTCTGTCTTTTCATCGAACCTTTGAAGGCTCTGCTTGAATTCTTTAGATAGGTCCTCTTTTTCTTCATCGTCCTTATCACAGATTTCGAAGACCCCTAGACCATCGTCTAGGTTCTCTATGCTATCTAGGTCTGGTTCTTCTATAACTGCTATTGATTTAAATTTTTCTAAACCTAATACCTGCTATACCCCTCTAAACTGCTAATGATCTGGTCAGGAATTTGACTCTTAGTAGGTTTGACTGTTTTGGATGAGGCACTAGGGTCGAGACTTTTAGCTTGACTGGCTAGACGATGTAGTTTATTTAGGAGATCAGAGTCATCGCTAAAGGGGTGCCATGCCGGGATGAAGTCATCCTTGTCGAACAAGGATCCTAGGGTTTTGGTTTCCATTTTTTTTTGAACAAAAAAGACACTTATTATTTACAACCTACTGGATTGGTGGAAGTGTTTCAACCAACTTTTCTCCAGCAGCTGGCGCTCCTTTGTTGCGATGCTTGAGCACTGCGAGAAAAGGAGGCTGGGTCAGCTGGAGTTTTATTGTCTGCCGGTGAGTGTGTGTTTAGGTGTTTATCAGGGTGTGGGAATAGCCATTCTGGGAGCCAGAGAGATAGTCTGGCTCTCTTTCCTGGATAGGGTCTAGGGGGTAGGGGCATATGACCTCTTTGGCGGGCTCTACGATTATTCCTCTTACGAAATGTTCGTACAACCCCCAATTGTATTTTTCCTTTAGTTTAGGGTGATGCTTGGATGAACTGATGCCCCTTTTATCTATCCATGCTGGGAGTTCGATGGGGTCCAAGATCCCATTTTGTTGCCCTGGTTCCCCCGGGGAGATAACCCATGGCCCCCATTATATGCCAACCAGGGTTCTTAAGTCTAGGGTGGCTTGCCTTTGTGGTAACGGAGAGAGTGTTCCGGGGATTTAACCAATTGGCTGGGAAATCTAAGATGTGGATGGTGGCTTCTATGGGTTTTGAGTTACCGTTTTTTACAGCGATGGTTTCATTGTTGGCGAATCTCGATTTAGGTCCTCTGATCGCATCCCCTTGTATTTTGATTATCCGACCTCCCAAGGGGAATTTCAAACATTGGTGTAGGGGAGAGGAGACCCCTTTTATGGACGCTAGCCATTTGCGTCCTAGGATCATATTATAATCTGAATCCATTTCTAGGACGTAAGCTTTAGCGCTAGTTTCTAGCGGCCCTACTTTTAATTGGAAGTCTTTAAAGCATAGAACTGGACGAGCCATTTTGTCATAGGCGAATATACGGGTGTCTGTTTCGAATAGTGTAGTTATGCATCCGTCAATGTGCTCGAAGGTTTGTAGTGATATGAGGTTTACCCCTGCTCCGGTGTCAATTAGAACTTTATCCACCGGGTATCCTTCGAGGCTAATTGTTATGCATAGGGTTGAGGTGCTAATGACCTTATCATGAACCTCTTCTTTAGGTCAAAAGGTTATGATGGGCCCTAGTCCTGCGGTGGCTAGAGCTATTGGTACGCCTAGGAAAGAGATTTGCGGGTCGACTTGGATTCTTTCTAGGAACATTCTTAGAGCTTGCTGGTGGTGTTTTGAGGTTTCGATTAGCTCTAAAATGGAAATCTTCGCGGGGATCTTTCGGAGTTGGTCTAGGATGTCGATCTTATCTCCGGTGCGGGGCTCCTCAGTTTCTGTTTCAGGCAGGGGGTGTCTATAAGAGGGGGCAGCGTTGAAAATTCTGCCTGCTCTAGTAGTATGATGGTTCAGAGCGTCAATGGTGGTTCAGGGGCTTTGTTTTGATAGGTATAGGCCTTCGTTAACTGGTGAGGGGGATAACGGTTGGAGTTTTTTAGGGAGGGAGAGCTTTGTGTGTCTGGGGAGAATGGGGGAGGGGACTGGTAGGACGGGGGAAGAGGCTGGTAGGATTAAGCCGCCTGGGATGATTCATAGTTTAGGCTCTCTGGTTCTTCCAAGGAAGCCCTCGTGGCTGGCTTTGGATCTTGAGTTGTGGCTTCTACAGGGCTGGAGGTTTCTGGAGCTGGATTGACTTCTAGGGTTTTTGTAACTAGGTTGTTTTTGAGTCCCCTGATAGTGGCCCAGTCTAAGCGCCTCTCTTCATCAAGGTTGTAGACAATGTCAAGAAACGAGGAGCATTGTTCGATGGGGTGGCCGTGATGTCGATGATACTGACAAAAACGGGTGGGGCCAGCACCGATAGGCGAAGGTCTAGCCATGGGTAAGGAAATGCCATTGACCTTTAATAAGGCTCTGAAGATGTTTCCTAGGGTTTCTGGAAGGGGAGGATAGCTATCTCTTCTGTTTGACCATCTTGGGCCGTAGAAGGAGGAAGGTGCAGCCTTATCACGGGGGCTGCGCGCGGGTTCTCTAGGGGTTATGCCTTGCGTTCTTGGGGGGATAGGATAGAAGGGTCTCCTGTTTTGGTCCTAGTTTTGGATTGAGGGGGCCTGAATTGGGGAATCATGGGTTGCGGGGTTTTGTTGTATTGGCACGGGGATGGGTATTGATCGAGTGATGAAATTCTGGTGGATTGGCCGAGGCGGCACATACCCAGATGAACCGAATGTCTACTATCTCAGAACCGTTCCTCGATCAGGAACTCGTGCTCCGTTCGGGTAGAGTGCTGATACTTGAGTAATAACCCCCTCTACCGTGGGGGTTTGTGCCTTACGAGGCGGTTGTCCAACCCTATGGCTGATAGGTGGGGACTGGGTTTGGATTACTGGGGCTGCACAACGGGAAATCCTGTTGTGGCGGTCAATTAGAAGCTGATACGTAGTACAGTCTCCGTACGAAAGGCTCGTACGAAGCTCTGGACTCAGGCTCTATAACATCATGTCAATTTCTTGACATTCTGTGAGTTGCAGGCCAGTTCGGTGGACAAGCGTGCGCCACCGAGACACGTATTGCTCAAATTCCTCCTTAGGCCTCATTCTCTCTACTGTTAAATCTGAAATAGAGGGGGTTCTGATCCTCTGGTAACCGTAGCGGCCTAAGAACTTCTCGCTTACAGCCGAGAAGTTCGACAAGTGATCTACAGGGAGGGTGGAGAATCATTGTAGTGCTTCTCCTTCCAATGATTTCTGGAAGAGGAAGACTAACAGAGGTTGATTATCTAGAAAGGGGCGGACGTCTAGATAAAAGGCAGTTAAATGGATGTCTGGGTCTCCACGACCGTTATACCGGCGGAATTTGGGGATTTTGAATCCCTCCGATAGGTGGACTGACGGGATTTGTCTCAGTTGTGTAGAGACATTGCTTGGGGGCTGAAGGACCAGTCTCGGAGAGGATTCTCCGGATGGTTTCATCCAGCGTTTCTCCCCTGGGAGGGCTGCCTAGCGGTCCCGAGTTTGGGGTGGCCTGGTAAGGGCCTGGGGTGGAAACAGTTGGGAATATTGGATTCGCATGGAAAAGGGGGGTGAACGAAAAAAGGCTCGGATTGACCGAGTGGCTGGGTGTGGACGGGGTTTTGGGAATGGCTTTAGGGGTTTCGACAGGGGCCTCCTGTCTCAGGGTTTTGACCTGGCGGTAGTCGGCGAGGTCATGAAACATGTCCTCTACGGATTGGTATCCTAGACTAGCCATCTTTTCCTTCTAGATGGGTCAGGAATTGTGTGGTTCTTTCCTCTAGTATCTCCTCCTCTATGCGGGATTCCATGACGTGTGAAATGGTTCAAGGGAATGAATGCAGATATAAAGCAGTAAATAAAGCGGTAAAGGATTGCGCAGCAGTGTGCGGCTTACAAAGCAGTAAAGGATTGCGCAGCGGCGTGCGGCTTACAAAGCAGTAAAGGATTGCGTAGCGGTGTGCGGCTTACAAAGTAGTAAATGATGCTTTGATGTGAATTAGATGAGGAACTGATTTGAGGGGTGGGAAACTCTAACCTTCCTAGAGGGTTGATAGCATTCTAGTCAAGCTTGTAAATGGGGGCAGAAGAGGATTACCTTTTGTTGTTTTTCACGAGGGAGGTCCCACCGTATCGCTAGATTTGTCGGTGCGTAAGAATCTCTGAATGTCGGTGTGTCGGAAAGGATCCCGGCGGTGCGCGGGTGCGCGTGCGTGTGTGGGGGTTCTTCAGGGATTCGGATCGGATGCGTGCCCTGGCGAGCTCGGTCGGATCGTCTTCTCGGAAGGGTGAGGGTGTCGTTCCTTGGTTGAGGCGCCCGACAGCGGATCAAGAGGATTCCAGGGTTTATGTGATTGCCACCTACTTTTTCTAAAAGCAGGAAATGGTTGGGTTGGATTTGATCGCCTACGTGGGGAGTTTGTGGGGTCTCCGCTCTGAGACAAGGATATACCGTACACAGAGGTGAAAAATAGGTAATCTTATTCTACTTCTGGGGCTTTACTAAAGGAGTTTTGGGACATAGGGGGTGCAAATAGGGTACGGGGCGGCTACTAGGGTTTAACCGTCCGGGGCCTGGTCTGGTTTGGGCAGAACTTCGGTAGGAAATGGGTTTGGTCTTGGATAGAGGCTAAGCTAGGTTTAGCCCGGGTTTCTGGAGGGTGGGATGAGAGGGTGTTTTATGTAGGGAATAGGTATTTCTCTCACAAAAGGGGCTCTCTCTCTCTCTCTTGGGATTTCTAGTGGGGGAAGGGAAGTAGGTTGGGATTTGTGAATTGGAAATGTGAATTGTCTATTGGATTGTGGATTCTTTCTTTAGGCTTGGGACCCCCTCTATTTATAGTAAAAGAGAGGCAGGGGAATATCCAGGGGGTAATGGAGTGGCTTGGCTAATAGTGTATGTGATTAGACCCCTCATTAATTCTCTGATTTTTCTGTCAGGACCAGGTGAAGGGCGGCTAGTGCTAACTAGCCGCCCAGGATGGGGCGGCTACTTCCTGGTAGCCGCCCCTATCATAACCTGCCAAACGTCCCATCTCTAACAGGCGGTGGCTTGGGTCGGTTACTTGGGTTGATCTGGCTAAGATAGGGCGGCTAAAGGTCATCACCCGCCGTAATGATCAGCATTTAATACTGCTTTATGTCCCATCCAGGGGACTGGTCCAAAGTCGGCCAGGGTCGGCTAGTGCTAACTAGCCGCCTGGTATGGGGCGGTTAGTTAGGTCTAGCCGCCCCTTGCCAGGGACTTAGGGTTTTTTGGGTTTTTGAGAGCTTCTCTTAGGTGGGGTTCTGGTTTTGGGCCATGGTCTGGTTTAGGGTAGGGTTTGGGTTTAGGTTAAGGCTAGGGTTAGGGTTTCGGGTTTTTGGTTTAGGTTAGGGCTAGGGTTAGGGTTTCCGGTTTAGGTTAGGGCTAGGGTTAGGATTTCCGGTTAGGGCTTGGGTTAGGGTTTTCGGTTTCTTGAACTTCGGTTCTCTACTAGATGTCCAAATGTGAGATATTTCTGGGTGTTTACTTGAAGTATTTCTGTCTTTCTGGACGGTCAAAATTGGGGTATCTACAATGATGAGTTACATTAAAGCAAGGCGGTTTCTAAGCCTTCATTGAGAAAGTCATTACAACAGCCAGGAATGTAGTGGCGGCGTCAATCTAGGCCAACAGACCCTATAAAAAGGGAAGTGATCAAGAAGTTGAGGTCTCTAAATTTTTTAAACTCAAGCCACCAAATTAATGAGATTTACCTTGAATTCTCTTACTGATACATCTCTTCAGAAACTCTTTGGTTGGCACCACACCGATGTCCCCATGGTTCCCTTTTTGAGTGCAAGACCAATTTTTAAGCAGATCCGCGTTCGAGAACAAAAGCTCCAAAGGTCGATTGTTTAATTGGGAAAAAAATCCTCTTCAATTAGAATTACTCCTTTTCATATGTTGTGGAAGTTTCTTGATTTATGGTTAATGTAACAAAAGAATTATGGTTAAATGTGTAAAAAAAGGGCATTTCTACATATTCAATTAATTTTGTTCTTGAAATAAAAATCTGCTATCATGTAAGAATATACTAATCATATGTGTATACAATGGAATATATATCGGATATGTGCTGCTGTACCAACACTAACAACTCTCAAACCAGAAGCATATTTATAAAAAAAAACATAATGCAACATAAAGGAGAGGAGTTCTTGTTAAAGGCTACTATGTATGGTGGCGTCAAAACAGAGATCAAAGGATGGCCTATACTCGTCTTGGCTTTGACACGTGTAAAGGTCTGGGAGGTTCGTAAAGGTTGGGAGGTTTGTGGGATGAAAGTCCAATTAAAAGTTAAGGCTTTTCTTTGGCTCGCCTATCAGGAAAGATTTTTTACAAGTCACTATCAGGCAAAGTGGGTGCCGTTGGCTTATATCACTTGTCTAGTTTACAACACAGAGGAGAGCATGATCCATATCCTGATTCTCTATCCCATAATTCGTCGCTTATTACTTCTCTTGAAGGCATGTGGGCTGCGAGAAGACAACTCATGAGGCAAGGGGACATAAGAAAGAGGGCAAAAACTCTATAGCTGCTAGTCCTAACCGTGACAAGGACACTTTGGAATGCTCACAATCCAAGCTGTATTAGGCATGTGCATGACCCGCCTTTAGGGTCGTATTATGGCATCAATTATGTGAGAACTTAGTTAATCTTCCCAACATCTGAATGATGCATCTTTGTAGGAATTCATAGGGATTCAACAACGTTCTGTGATTTATTACCGGTGATGGATGATCCATGAGGATTTGTGCTTGAAGTATAGGCCGTCATCATTCCTTTCTCTTGTAACTATTGATGTTTGTTCTTGAAGTACACGTCATGGTTGTTTATAGTATATTTTGATTAGACTTGGCTCTCACAGGACAATGATTGATGGATTCAAGTTGAGGTGGATATTTTTTCCCTACAGTTAAATTTGTAATTTGGGGTTCGGAACTTCCTAGGGATTAGGTAAAGGTTTTTGGTGGTAGAAAAAACAAGGATAGAATTGAGCTAAGGGAAAGACTGTGCCTGGCAGTAGTGAAGATGTTCAATTCAATCTCTGCCCAAGAGAGTTGTGTGCGCGACCTCTTTATAGGCTCCTACGTACCTCGGGGGATCAAGTCTCATGTAGTTCATTGGTCACTTTATAACCGTTTTACCACTAAGTGTTAATGGGCTTTTTTTTTCAGGGAAACATTTTCCATAATTACTCTCCACGTCGCCCTTGATTACCCACGTTTTGCTAGTAATGGGCTTTAAGTGCTAACGTGACGGTTACAGACGTTTGTGGTCTTCTGACAATTTCTACGTCTGCTCGGTGTCCTTTGGCATGCATGTCTAGGCGTTATGTTTCCACGTATGTCCGCGAGGAGTAAGGTCGACCGACCAGTCATGTCGTCTGGTCGTGCCTTAGACTACTCGTACCTGAGTAATAAGGTCACCCGATCAGACTTGTCGTCTGGTCGTGTCTTAAATTACTCGAGTTGACATCCTTTTACGGGGTGTTCGACTGTCCGACTAGATCCTTTAGTCTAGTCATGTTGACACCAGATGTCGTCATCATGAAGTCATTTTTTCATGGAATGGGCCTAGTAGGCCTTTCGTCAAATGGCCCATGTCTTGTCTAGTCATGACACGTGTCCTAGTGCAGATTTTTACCTCCACAAATGTCCCCTCTCCTGTTCTTTTGATTCATCGAGAGAGCAGAAGATAAGAAAAATTTGGTCGCATCCCTCCCCTTTCGTGAGTCAAAGATCTGGCCGCCTGTCTCCTCGGGATTCTCTGATCCACTCCTGATTTGATGGCTGATTTGCCGAGTCAGTTTTAATGACAGGTGGCCTCCCACTTTTGAAAAATCAAATGTCAGCGTCTCTTGAGTTCCTAAGGAACCCTTTCCGAGACATTGATTATTCCTCAATATCCGTAGCGAATTATTACTGCCGTCTTTTCGAAGCATCACCCAAGCAGTATTTATAGGCAGAATGGGAAGCGCCCTTCATCCCATCTCGCCCTCTGCCTTATGAAACTCTTATTACTTCTGATAATGGAGAATACCGCCATTACTTCAGCCCTTCAAAGGGAGTTGAGAATCTCCTCAGACTTCGCGGTTGACGAGTTGTTGAGGGCGGTTGACGAGTTGTCTGAGGATGAGGTTCCTACCCCTTTCCTTGACTCTGTACTCCTTCATCCTAGTTATTTTTCGGATGGGGGTCTTTCTTTACCTCTGCCGCGTTTGGTGATTGAGTTTCTTGACTTCTTTCATCTTCACCCCATCTTGGTTGTTCCCAACGTGTACTGCATATTGATGTGCGTGGTCGAGCTGGGAAAGAAGACGGGAGTTGATCTACCAGGTCAAGGGCTTGACCTCGAGGCGGTCTCCATCTTTCTATATCTCCCATTGTACCCGGACACGGGAACTGGTACTAGGCATATCCCAGGGTGATATCCATGATTGGGAGACCCGCCGGGTGCTGATCCGGGGTCCATGGATGCCGGATGATTGGGATATTTCCCAGCGCCACCTGTGTCATCCCCGAAGGTCAATGGTGGATGCCCCCAGGCCAGAGGTTGAGGAGGTGAAGATGGACGCCATTTCCCGAATGGCATATCCGGACCGGTCTTGGTGGGTGCTGCTCGGGTTGGAGGAACCGCGACATGCTCCACCTGTAGCCACGTCTCCTGCCGGTGTGGTTGAGCCAGCCGACGGCTAGGGTTCGGTTCATCCTCCTCCCGGTTCGCACGGTTGGGCGAGGTGGCGTTTTCAAAAGCTCATCCGATTGGGTTCTAGATCTTATTCCACTGCCCAACCGGTGGATCTGACGTCGACGCCGCCTCCTCCCAATTCACTTACACCATCCTTCGCCGTCCGATCATCCTTCTCTGCTGCTTCTTCTTCTCCTTCTTCTTCGGCGCCTGCTGTTAGTAGGGGTATTACTCTTTCCCCCATCCATATGGAGGTTGATCCACTGCCAACAGTGTTGCCTGCGAGCTTAGATATCGGGGCAGATGCTACTCCTACGTCTGGGAATTGCTTGCACAGGGTCCTCCTCCCTCCTGGTGGAACTTCCAAGAACTTGCAAGCCTCGGCTCATGCTGCTGCCCTTTCCATAGATCGTCAACTGTAGTCTCTTCGCGAAGCATGTGAAGGTGATGAAGAAGAACACCTTCTGGACTTTATCAGCGGTTGTTGCCTGGGAAATCCTGACCACTCGCGTGGTTTTTGACAGATGAGCAATGAGGAGCTGCACACTCTTTTCCATGCCGTACGGGAGAGGAGACTTCGGGGAAAGGATTGAGCAGAAGATCGAAAAGAGGACTGAACATGTTTTGTATTTTTTTGTGTAACCTTTATACATTGAATCAATAAAAATTACTTTTCTGCTCAATCTTGTACGTACATCTGCTTGTTCGTCCATTTATCCTTGTTGTATGGAACTTCAACTGTCATGGCACCTCTAAATATGTACATCGAGTAGCGATACCTGGTTGCTGTTGAGAAAGATCACGAACAAATTTCATGAACAATCTTCATGATTAGATCTCATGAGCAGATTTTACGAGTAATCTTCACGAGCAGACTTATGAGCAATCTTCACGAGCTGAAATTACGAACAGACTTCACAAGCAAGCTTTTCGAGCAGAATTTACGAACAGACTTCACGAGCAAACTTCATGGATAGATTTTGTTTGCTCGTGAAGGCCCGTGCCATGTAAGCAAGTCGTAATCAAAGTATGTCGCGTGTGTGAAACAGTCATCTCGCCTTTTGTGCCAGCTGTTCCTCAATTTTCGTAGAAGATTTCAGCGCAATCTTCCAACAATCTTGATTTTCGCGCTCCTTCATCATGATTACGGGGGTTTCTCAAGGAGAATTTCCCCTCTCATATAATCATCTTCACTTCGAAAATAACAAGCAAGAAATCTGATAGAGAACATAACCCCTTTTCGATTTCGAGCTCTGTTTCTTCTCATTCTTTGCCATGTCGTTGGATAGCGTTCAAAGGCCACGGACCTCCCTATCCATTCCAAACTCCATCATTATCACTCCAACGCCCTTTCGGTCCATAAATGATCTGAAAGGTGCTAGCCCCAAAAAGCTTTGCATGTATCCTTCTCAGATGCTGAGAAGTTCCTTTCTTTCCCTCTCCCTGAACTGATCAGGAAATTTATTCGGCGATTCAAACTTCACCAGCTGCAATATTCTCCCAACTTGTTGAGGGTGTTGATGTGCGTCGTTACGATCAACCACATCTACCATCTGTACGACCTGAGGAAGACAAAGCATGTGTATTACTTGCGGGAGAGGTCTGGCACCATCCCCCTCGTGGATAAGCTTCTCTCCCGCGACAGTGAATGGCGGGAGGTGTATCTGGTACAGTTGACCGACCTTTGGGTGCTTCCTGCTCCCGTAGTGGATGGAAAAGCGGTGATCCCATGTCAATTTTGTCCTGACAAGCTGGATAAGCATTGAATTAAAGAAATTGTGTTCCCCTTCTTGCATTGGGCTGACAACTCTTTTGCCCTCCTTACAACGAGATAGAGAAAAAACTCCTAATCTATCCATGGTGAAGCTCGACCAAATCGCCCAGGCCCAGGAGTTGCAAGAAAAGGATTTTCACATAATCCTTAACTTCCCCGCTCCCAGAGCCTCGGGTTCCTCTTCGAAGGCCGCTGGATCGTCTTCAGGAGTTGAAGTTCCTTCTGCTTCGTCTCCCGCAATGGCCGAGTAATCTGTTGTCTCCAAGGGCAAGCCTGCTTCTAGGATGAGGTAGAGGCTACCACTTCTTACGAAGCAGAGGCCAAGGTCCCACGTCCTGCCTTGCCGGACTAGGAGACTGATTCTACCGATGGAGTCATGGCCTCGTCTTCTGCTACTACGACCTCTGTACCAAGAGCAGATCTTGCCCCCGCCGTCGCTGAGGTGATTGTTGTTAATTCTCCCGCACCCACTCAGGAGGAGGGACATCCATCTAGTTTCCTGGTTCGTCGTGCACTGGAGATGGTGGAGATTCCTTCTTCATCGGAAGTGGTGGTGGTTGACGCTCCTACCCCCGCTCCTCTTGTTGTAGCGTTCGGGGTCTCGGCTGGTGAGACTTTTGTCAATTCATCTCCTGCGGTTGTATCGTAGGGATGCTCCTAGTCGAGATGACTGCTGAGGGGATGCTCCTAGTTGCTTCGGCTGAAGTAGGGATGTCCCCGGTCATTTTGACTGTGATGCCCCCAAGTTGTTTCGAAGGGGTGGGGATGCCCCCCGTCGTTCTGACTGAAATGGAGGTGTCTCCGGTCGCTATGGCAGGGGTTGCGCGGACGCCCCTGGTGTGTCTGAAGCACCTTCAGCTTCTGTTCCTGTGAGCTTAGCTGGTACTTTTTTTTGGAGGTCCCTTGACCGATCGCGTTAGCAAGGAGTTTGCCAGCGCCCAACTCAGGGGTTGTCTTCTTGATGGCGATTTGGAGGGCGCTCACCGGGCTACGATGGAAGCGCTTTTTGCTCGAATGGACTGGAGTTTTTATAACGTAAGTGTTAAACTCTTGCTTCAAAACTGCTTCTTCAATAGATTAACTTTTTGCTCTTCAGAATTCCATCATCTGGTAGGTGCTCAACAAAAGGAGCTCGGATGCGGTGAAGAATGAAGCTCTTTTGAACTCGGCCCAAGAACTTGTCCATCGAAGAGAGGCTCAGCTGAAGTCAGTCGAGGAGCAGTTGGTGACCGGGAACTAAGCTTGCCATACATCAGAGCTTGCTGAATCCGCTACTCGTCGAGATGCTTTTGCTATTCTGATTCGGGCGAAAGCTGTCGAAGAGCGTGTAAGAGGGCTCCTCGAGCTGAGATTCTCTCACTCCTTCAACCAGGCTTCCCTTTCTTTGCGGGAACACAACGCTGAAGAGCGAATCGATGCCCTGACTCGGGAATTGCAAGAGTTGCAAGTCAAGCTATGCGAGCTTCAGGCTGATCGTGCCTCTTCTTTTGATGATGGTTTGGCCAAAGGCCGAGGCGTAGCCTTGGCGATGCTGAAGGATTAGGTGAAGGAGATCGCCGAATCTCTGACGTCCACCGCCGAGAAGAGTTATGATCGTGGATATCGTCAATGATATGAAGATAGATCTAACAATGTATCTCCTCACGTCATCGCTGTGTCTCCTCCTGATTCTTCCCTCGGCCCTGGCAACAGACCTCAGGCCTAGGCCTTTTTGGTTTGTAAAAAATAATGTTTTCATAAATGACTTGTCTTTATCATGCTTGTTTATTTTCTGTGTGGTTTGAGTGTTTGAAGTGCTTATTATCGAGTTAACCGGGACACGCCCTGTTAGAGTCTAAAATCTACTTGATAGACTGATGTTTTTATATCCCGTCATCGCGACCTCCGTAGGGCCTGAGCCTTTCAAGACCTGGAAAACTGAAATATTGATCCCCGGAGAGCTTGGGTCGAGAGTGTTAGTACTCTTTCAGAATTTAAACCCTAGGGCTAATTTTGTTCGTCCTTTTCGAGCGACCTCTGAGAATCTGATCGTAGAGTCTGAGCTCTTTGAGACCGAATGATCCTTGGGGGTGCCCATCCTTTCACCTTATTGTACAAGGATGTCCTGTGCATTCGTTAATGATGGAGTGCTTAGGACGTGAGGGTCTAGGCCCTTTCAGAATTTTGGCTCGGAGGCTAATTTTGTTCGTTCCTACTGCGCGACCTCCAAATGTCAGTCGTATGGCCTGAGCCCATTTAGACCATGTGAGCATAGGCGAAGCTTATACTTCGAACGACCTCACCTTTGTGAGTGTAACCTATGAGTCTCACTTTTGTAAGCCTTTTACTCGAGTGCTTGTCGACGGATGGGGAGTCCCCTGCGCGACCTCTTACATAGAGTGCCCATCCATCGACCTGAACTGGTCCATCGCGCGACCTCCATAGAGTGCTATCCTTCGCGACTTCTTAGAAGTGTAACATCCATGTTAAGAGTGCTATCTCACGACCTCTCTTAAGAATGTGTTATTTGAAAACCAGTTCCACGGCGCAACCTCGAACGGGCGTTCATTCAAATAACATCTTGATAATGAATTAAAATGAAGCAAAAAATTTTTATTTTAAAAGTATTACCTTTTCAAATGCATTACATTGCGAGGTCTTATGAGTGCCTCTCCATTCATTCGTTCTAAATAGTAAGCTTCTTTGGGGCCCAGTCTGGCGACCATGTAGGGCCCTTTCCAACTGGGTCTGAGCTTACCATCTGATCGTTTTCAGGATTCAGGGAATACCTCTTGATGGACCAAGTCTCCGACCTGAAAGCTTCGTCGTGAAACCCTTTTGTTGTCACTTCGAGCGATCTGGTTCCGGTAATTCACCATTCTGATGGAGGCTGTTTCCCTTCGTTCAACCCCAGGTCGAGTTTAGACGCCAGAACTTCTTCGTTAGCCCGAGGTTCAAAGTTCTCGGTCCAGAAAGTTGAGATCCCGAGCTCTACCAGAATCACTGCCTCGACACCGAAAGCTAGGGAGAACGGAGTTTCTTCTGTGCCCTTCGTGCTGTGGTTCGATATGCCCATAGCACCGAGGGAAGCTCATCTAGGATGGTCCTGTTGGTGATTTCAGCCTGACCATTTCCTTGGGGGTAGCGAGGAGAAGAGAACAAGTGTTTTATTCCTAGTTCCTCGCAAAACTCCCTGATGGAGGCGTTATCGAACTGCATCCCGTTGTCAAAGATTATAGTGTTCGGCATCCCGAACCGGCATACAGTCTCTTTCCAAAGGAAGCTTCGCACCTCGACATCTCGGATTCTAGCCAGGGCCACTGCTTTCACCCATTTGGTGAAATAGTCAGTGGCGACCAGGAGGAATCTCTTATGCGATGGCGCTAAAGGCATAGATTGACTATATCGAACCCATTGCGCGAATGGACAAGGATTTGATAGTGTATTCCAGTCCCCTGCTGGTAGATGGATCAGCGGGCCGAACCGCTAACATTTGTCGCACTTTCTCACCAGATCGAGCGCATCTTTCGCTAGAGTGGGCCAAAAATATTTGACGGTTAGTACGCGTTTCGCCAAGGACCTTGAGGCTGTGTGGCTACCACATATCCCGGAGTTCATTACTTCTAGTACTTCTTTGGCCTCCTCGATGGTGACACACCTGAGTAATGAGCCTTTAAAACTCTGCTTGTAGTGTAACCTTGTTCAGAGATCAAGAACCGAGCAGATCGGATCTTAATTTTTCTAGCTTCTTCCTTGTCTACTGGGAGATAGTTGTCTTTCAAGTAAGACAGTATGGGATCCATCCAGGTCACTTCTCAGTGTTTCGATTCTACCACCA
The DNA here is from genome assembly GCA_030737845.1 of Acorus calamus. Classification (NCBI taxonomy): domain Eukaryota; kingdom Viridiplantae; phylum Streptophyta; class Magnoliopsida; order Acorales; family Acoraceae; genus Acorus; species Acorus calamus. The sequence continues at coordinate 22,754,507 of CM060858.1, read as the reverse complement.
TGACCTGCTCGAGGTGAGCGATGCTTGGTTCTCTCAAGAACTCGACCTGAATTTCCCTAGATGGTTCTCCTTCGAGAGAACTTGTCATGTTCGTCAGGGCATCAGCTTGAGTGTTCTGCTCACGATTGATTGCATGGATTCCCTAATCACCGATTTGTGTGTGCAGAGTACGTGCATAACTCTGATAGGCCGCCATGCGATCGTCTTTCGTCTGATATTCTCTGATGCTCTGACACACTACGAGCTGAGAGTCGCTATAGATCGTCAGTTTATGGATGTCGAGATCTACAGCGAACTCCAAACCCGCGATAAGAGCTTTGTATTCAGCTTCATTGTTGGAGGCCTTGAACCCCAGTTTGATTGCGTACTCGAACAAGAATCCGTTTTCACTTTGCAAAATCAGCCCAGATCTTGACCCTTTTTCGGTTGGATGCTCCATCGACATGGAGTGTCCAAGAAATGTGCCTGTACTCGGAGACGGTGCAGACCTGTTTTTCTGTAGGTGTGAGGTCGGCGATAATATCCGTGACCACTTGCCCTTTGATTGCGTTCTTGGGCTTGTAGTGGATGTCAAATGCCAAAAATTCCACTGCCCACTTTAGCAATCTTCCTGCGACGTCCGCCTTTCGCAGCACAGCTTTGAGAGGCGAGTCGGTGATGACATGTATTGAGTGGGTTTGAAAGTAGTGGCGCAGTTTCTGGAAAGAAACGAGCACAGCGAATGCAAGCTTTTCGATACGGGAATACCTGGTTTCTGCCCCGCTAAGCGCCTTATTTGCATAGTAAATCACCCTCTGTCTACGATCGGCATCCTTCAATAGCGCGGAGTTTACGGCATGCTCTGACGCTACAATGTAAAGGAGAAAGGTATCCCCTATGGAAGGACTCACCAAGAGTGGCGACATGCTGAGGTACTTCTTGATTTCCACAAACCCTATCTGACACTCTAGCGTCTATTTGAATCTCTGAGCTTTTCACAGCAGCTGGAAGAAAGGTTGACATCGATTTGTAGCTCTAGAGATGAACCGGTTGAGTGCGGCCAATCTCCCAGCCAACTTCTGTACCTTCTTGTTCCGAGGAGGCTCCATCTCCATAATTATCGTGATCTGATCGGGGTTGGCTTCGATTCCTCGCCGTGTCATTAGATATCCCAAAAACTTGCCCGAGGTGACTCCAAATGAGCATTTGGTGGTATTTAGTTTAAGACGATATTTACGCAATACAACGAAGACTTCTTCCAGGTGGGTCAAATTGTCAATCTGTCGCTTGCTTTTACCATCATGTCGTCGATGTAGACCTCCACAGTCTTGCCGATCTGGCACTGGAAGACCTTAGTCACCAGCCTTTGGTATGTGGCTCTAGCGTTTTTCAACTTGAATGACATTAAATAAAGCAGTAAATGCCAGTGGGTGTTATAAACGCCATTTTCTCTTGGTCGGGCTCATACATCGGGATTTGGTGATAGCCTGAATAAACATCCATGAAACTCATTAGTTCATTATCTGTTGAGGAGTCCACCAGCTGGTCGATCTTCAGAAGTGAGAAGTTTTCCTTCGGAAACGCGCTGTTAAGGTCAGTGAAGTCTATGCAGACTCGCCACTTCTTGTTCTTCTTGGGAACCACCACTGTGTTAGCAAGCCATTCGAGGTGTCACACCTCGCGGATGAACCCTACGGCCAGGAGCTTATTCAACTCGTCTCACACCGCATCGGTGTGGACTGTGGTAATCCGTCGCTATTTCTATTGGACTAGACGGACGGCCGGTGAGATGAACAATCGGTGATTCACCACTTCGGGGTCAATCCCTGACATGTCTTGAGGTCTCCAGACAAATATGTCCTTGTTCTCCTGCATAAGTAAATTCTTGACTAGAAAGTATTTCTCGGGGTCAAAGGGATCTATCAGGACTTGCTTGAGGTCTTCAAGAACCCTGTCTTCGGGACCAAGCCGGCGCTCTCTGGCCTTGACCCTGTCCTGAAGTAATTGCTACCTCTTTGGATGGATTTCTCCTTCTTTGAGCAATTCCTCAAATTGTGGCATGGCCGACTTCCCTGCCATCGCTGCCATATAACAGCGCTTCGCGGTGATCTTATGGGGATGGGAGGTCCATGATGGTGAAATATGCCATGGTAGTTTGATTTCCCACTCGGACCGGCAGTGTGATGCATCCTGCCAGGACGACCCGTGCCCCATTAAAAGCAACCCAATGATCCTTTGTTAGGTTGAGGTCTGCGGCTTTTAATCCCATCCGAAGGAAAAGCTTCATGAAAATGATATCTCCCTAGCTTCCTGAATCCACAAGAATCGTCTTCACATCAAAGTTAGAGATGCGTAAGGTGATTACCAGTGCATCTGAATGTGGGGCCTGAACTCCTTACAGGTCAGCGTCAGAGAATGAGCTGACAGCCCTATCATCACCTCGTGCCTTTTAATGACCAGTTCAGCTCCTGGTTGATCTGCATCATTTCAAACGAGACCTGCATCTTCATTGAATTTCGCCGGGCACTTTTCGGCGAGGTGAAATGAGGAATGCCTGCAAATATGACATCGATAACTCCTGTCGCAGGGTTGGGGCCGATGTTCGTCACTTGTTGATCTCCTGAAGCTGGATCGTTCTCTGCCAGGGCGTATTCTTTCATGTGACCCTTTTGGATCTGGCTCTCCAGGTTCACCTGGTGGATGTGGCATTTCTTGGTGGTATGGCCCACGCTCTTATGATAGTCGTAACGGAGGCTCTGGTCTCGTTTTGACTCGTCACTTCTCATGGACGCCGGCCATCTGAACCAAGGCTGCCCCTGGATCTTGGACAAGATTTGGGATGGGAGAATCTTGAAGTACATCCCTGCCCCTCGCGCACCTCGTTGGTCGTGGCACTCGATCTCCTGCTTTTCTCGCCCCTCGGGTCTTTCAGACGAGATTCTTGCGCGCGCTTCGATGATGGGGAGGTTGCCGCTGGTGATGACTTTGATGCGGTCACCGCCTACTTCAGGAGCCTGGACTCCTCTTCCACTTTAGCAAATTTTCAGCACGCCTCGTCAGATCTCGCAAGTCGGCGGTGTCGGTATCGAATTTCGGGTAGGAGTGTTTTCCTTCCCTCTTCCACCGGTCCGGTTTTTTTTTGGGCGTGTGTGGGGGTTCTTAGGGGATTTCGGGTCCGGTGCACGTCTTGGCAGGCTCGGTCGGATCTGTCTCTCATAAGGGTGGTAGGGTTTCGTTCCTGGCTAAGGCGCCCGACAGCTTCCTCAGGAGGATTCAAGGGTGTTTGTGATCACCACCTGCTTTCTTAAAAAGCAGAAAAAGTAGGGGGTGGATTTGATCGCCTTCATGGGGGAGTTTGTAGGGTCTCCGCTCTAGGATACAGATAAACCGTATGCAGAGGTGAAAAACAAGAATCCTATTCTGCTTCTGGGAGTTGACTAGAGGAGATTTGGTTCAAGTGGGAGTGTAGGTGGGGGTCTGCTAGTGGAAAATGGCCATCGGGTATGGGGCAGCTAGTTGGGGTTAGCCGCCTGGGGCCTGGGTCAATTTGGGCAGAACCTAGGTAGGAATGGGATTTGATTTTGGCAAATGTTAAACCTGGTTTAACCTGGGTTTTGGGGAGTGGATTGGGAGAATGAATTTGTGTAGAGAATGGGTTTCCTTTCAGAAATGGAACTCTCTCTCTCCCTCTCTCTCTCAAAGTATTTCAAGTAATGGGTGTGGGGTTGGGTGTTGGGTTGTGAATTGGTGATGAAGATTATGAAGGGTGGTGTGAATTGAAGATTGAAGATGTGTTAGAAATGTTTTGGATACCCCCTATTTATAGTAAAAGGGAGGTAGGGGAGTGTCCATTGGATAATAGATCAAATTGGATAATAGGGTGGTTGATTTGACCCTCCATTAATCCTCTATTCTTCTGTCAGAGTCCAGGTGAGGGACGGCTAGTTGGGACTACAGGCGGGGTTTCTTTTCTTTGGAAGGTCAAAATTAGGATATCTACAGGCGGGAGTTCGCTTGATAAGCGACTCCTTGAGACCGTTTTCGGATGGCAGGCCATTCCGAAGGCCATGATTGCTGCTTCTTCATTGCAGTCTTCAACTTTGAACTTCAGGACGCGGAAATGATCGACATACTACTGAATCATTTATCCCGAGTGCATTTGGATCTTCATGAGATCCCCCAGGTCCTTCTTCCTTCGCCGGCTACAGATGAATTGCTCGGCGAAAATCGAGGCTACGCGACTGCTCCCATGATCTGTTGACGTGACGGAGAGTTGCGTCGGTGTCCTCCGGATACTTCACGCAAGGCTGACCGCTCCTGATTTGTTTGCCTTCGTGAAGCTTCCCGTCGGACAAACATTTTCCGTGAGGAGAACATCCGCGCCTCTGTTCTTCATGAAGCTGACGACCCGCTCCCGGAGTGCGTGAACGCCGTTGAGACCATTGCTTCTGATTTGAGAAAGAAGTACTTCCCTCAGAATCATGTGCAGCGACAGTTGGCGGAATTGGCAGTACAGGAGGTGGTGGCTGGACGTCCTCCTGGACTGGCTGGCAGACGCATGGTTGCATAAAACCGTTGCATTGAAGCCCTAATCTGTTGTTGTAATGATCCCTGAAGATGGGAAAATAGAGTCTCTTGTGTGGACTCTATTATCTATCTGAGATCCTGAACCTAACTAACCAGGGTGCCAGGCGAAACATTCGCTGCGTTGGACGGGAGGACAACTTGATCTTGCTGCCTCTCGGAATGCGTGTCACTTAGATCAGACGTTACTAACACCGGCTTTTTATTTCAGATATCCCACAGACGGCACCAAACTGAGGTGGATATTTTTCACCTACAGTTAAATTTGTAATTTGGGATTCGAACTTCGTAGGGATTTAGGTAAAGGTTTTTGGTGGTAGGAATAAACAAGGATAAAATTGAGCTAAGGGAAAGACTGTGCCTGGCATTAGTGAAGATGTTCACTTCAATCTCTGCCCAAGAGTGTTGTGCGCGTGACCTCTTTATAGGCTGTCTACGTACCCCAAAGGGATCAAGTCTCACGTAGTTCCATTGGTCACTTTGTAACCGTTTTGCCACTATGTGTTAGTGGGATTTTTTTCCAGGGAAACATTTTCCATAATTATTCTCCACATCGCCATTGATTACCCACGTTCTGCCAATAATGGGCTTTAAGTGCTAACGTAGTGGTTACAGACGTTTGTGGTCTTCTAACTGTTTCTACGTCTGCTCGGTGTCCTTTGGCATGCCTGTCTAGGCGTTATGTTTTCGCGTATGTCTGCGAGGAGTAAGATCGACTGACCAATCCTGTCGTCTGGTCGTGCCTTAGACTACTCGTACCTGAGTAATAAGGGCGCCCGATCAGACCTGTCCTCTGGTCAGGTCTTAGATTACTCGAGTTGACAATCCTTTAACGGGGTGTTCGACCATCCGACTAGATCCTTTAGTCTAGTAGGCCTTACACCAAATGGCTCATGTCTTGTCTCGACATAACACGTGTCCTAGTGCTGATTTTTACCTCCACAAAGTCTATAATACTATTTTTTGGTAACAAACTTATGTTATTTTACGTTTCCGCATCTTCTATTAGCTATCACTTGTCATTTGCCTTGCAGCCTTGTATGTTGTGTATTTGAGTCATTGTTGACTTCAGGTTTGACCACTGATATTAATATATTGCTACGTACTGGGACAACCGCCTTAGGTTGTAAGACAACTTGACTGAGTTGAATCCCTAAATATTGTGATATTTAGAACAAACACCCATAGGTGTCAAAAAAAAAAAAAACAAGAAACAAAGTAAAAATACAAACATAGATTGCAAATCCAAATCGAAAATTCAAAAAATAATGTTTAAATTCAGCACAAATAATACAAAATCCTTCTTCTGAACACCAACACCACCAATTCACAATCCCCTAATAAAACACACTCAACATCTAACAACACTATATCATCATCATCATCATTAATTGTAAGACTAAAAACACCTTCTTCACCCTTAATTAATTGTTTCCCTTCATCGTATTCTGCCGACCTCACCGTTATCCAATCCTCGTCGTCCATTAAGACGGCGGACCACTAAACCTCAATCGTCACAATCACCGCCGCTGATGCTCGTTTCCTCCTCTTCGTCCTCCATCGCGTATAAGAAATCCCTATCGAATGCGCACTTCAGAGACTCCTCGATCGCCAAAATCCAATAAAAGACATCTTTTTTAAATTTGTGATTCACAAAAGCGTGCTTCATAAGCTGCTCTGTCCTCCACCTCTACTTTGGATCCCTCGTGAAGCACCTCTTCATAAAGTCCTTTCCCGCCTTGGAGAGCTTGCCAGGGATCTCCGGCACCTCCTCCGAAAATGCTATCTGGAAGATTTCCGACACGGCGTCCAACGTGTCGGTCCAAGGCAGGCTTCCTGTGGCCATCTCGACTATCGTGCATCCGAGCACTCACACGTCCGCTGGCGGGCCATGCTCCTCTCCCTTGGCAGCCTCGGACGCCATCCTCGCTGAGAGGATGGTTGGAGATCGTCTTCCGCATTACTCAATCGTGCGCATCCGAGATCGACGATCTTGGCGGAGAGTCAACCTCTGCCATCCAATTCCTCCTCAAGGAGGAGATTCGCTCCTTTAATGTCGTAGTGCACAATTCCTGAGGCGTGGAGGTGATCGAACCCCTAGAGCACGTCGGAGATGTACCGGCGGATGTCGTGCTCGTCGAGGTGGTTGCTGCGGTGTCAGATCTCGTTGGAGATCGTGCCAAGGGGGATATACTGCATGAGGAAGTAGTAGATCGAGGAGCCTCCGTTGTCGAATGTGACCTCCTCGCCTAGAGAGGAGATGACGCGGGGACAAGAGACGGAAAAAAGGATCCAGTGCTACCTCTAGAGGTGGCCGGAGAGGGGGCGGTCAGCGGACTTGATGGCAAAGAGGGAGCCGGTCCGGAGGAAATCAGACGGTGGAGATCATGTTGATCAGACCATCCATCAGAGTAAATTTCAGATGCATTGTGAGCCGTTGGATTAACGGTTACAATCCGACCATTGGTTGTTTGAAGAAGAGGTGCCTTATATTTTGTTTCAGCGGAAAACTGAACAAAGAGGAATTGATTCCTCCAAGAGGCTCTTCAACAGTTTTTCTCCTCTATAAATATCATCCAATCTGCATTGTTCAGTCATCCAATCATTCATTGCAGTAGGCATTTCAGTCCCTTTGCGTTTGCATTCAAGTTTCCATAGCATTCTAGTAAGAGAGTTTACACAATGTGTTCACTGGTTCACTGGTTTGAAATGCTACTACCAGAGGACGTTTTTGTGTATCCTGGGAGACTATTGCTAGAATCGTAATATCATGCGGGGTCAATATTTTATTAGAGACATAGAGTCCAACTCTAACATCGGTCTTCCTCCTCATCACATCAGAACATAACAAACTCGCCAATTCGGTACGTTTTGCTCTTCTTCTCTATCTTGTAGGCATAACTCCGTACTAATTTTTTTTACTCATATTATCTGCTAAATGAGAATAATCCATTTTGTTTTCATTTTAGTTTATGTTATGCATGGTTGCGCAGTCCTATATTTTATGTGCATCTCCCTTGAAAACACTAAATATTTATATGAAATACAATGAGTAGATATCCAACCAATTTTCAAAAAAATAGTATTTTCAAGGGTACATGCTCAGGGTCCTTGAGGGGTAATACATGCAAGGGAAAAAACATACGAAATTATAAAAATGAAAAACTTTAACTTCTCTATTCGATAGAACATGACTCAAGTCTGACAACAGTGCATAATCAACAGGTGGCAAAAAGAAAAAAACACAAGCAGAGTGAGTAAAAACACAGACACGTACTGCAAATCCAAAACTGGAATTCAAAAAATAGTCATTTTTCAATTCAGCACCAACACTGCAAAATCCCTCGACTGAACAACACCACCAATTCACACACTCATCTATATTACTATATAAAAGTCCCTTAACACAAAAAACCGTCAAATGACTAATTTATCCCTATCAATCAAATTAATCCCATCACAATCCATTTCATCATTACACCCCTTTATTTAATGACAACCATTTTACTATTTTACCCCTTCAATTCTATTCAATCTCATGATAATCCATTCATATCATTGTAATGTCATCTATAATTTATTCATATTTTCATCGTATTATGCATAACATATATAAATATATCATAAAATTATATTAATATGATAAACTTATTATTAATATTAATCAATTTATTATTTTATAATTATATATGAATATCATAATATTATAAGAATACAAAGGGATGCTCAGTGTTATAATATATCATAAAATTTATCATTTATATATCATAAAATTTATTATTTGAATATCATCATATGGCTGCCATACGACCTACGCAAAATAAAATAATTAATATTCATTAAAATTTGATTTATTTACAATTTATTTTACATATATATATGTACAATCATAATATATATTTGAATTCTATAATCAATATTACGTTAATATTTGGTACTTTTTTTAAATTTTATGTATTGTTCAGTTCACTTTTTAAAATTGTATGTATTGTTCAGTTCACTTTTTAAAATTGTATGTATTTTTTACTTTTTAAAATTAAAATTTTCTATATGAATTTGTTTCATGTGGGTGTTTTTCATTGTTTGGATTTTTGGATATTTTTTTGGAGATTGAAAAGGCCAAAGATTCTTAGAAATAATAATTTCAAATGGAAAGAACAAGAATAATAAATATATATATGATCATTTTGTGTTTAAACATATTTTAATATTTTTTGTAGACAACTATTAAATATCTGTAATTATTTGTATAATTTCTGTATATATCACATTATATTTCTGTATTTATGTAACTGTCTATAAGGGGTAGTTCGGGTATCACATATAAATTACAGAAATATAATAACCAATTACATATATTTAACAATCAATTATAGAAATGTAATATTTATGTAATTGGTCAGGGGCAAAAAAAAAAAAGGACTAGATTTCAGTGGTAAATAAAAAATAAAAAAAAGTCCAAGGACGAAAATAAAATTAAACCCCTGGTCAAGGGGCATCTGGACAATTTCTCCTTTATTTTTATGTGTTTGATCCATAACTTTGTTTATTAGACAACATTTTTTCCCTTTCCAATGCAACCTGTTCAAATTTGGCATTTATTTAAGCAATAATAAACAAATTACTACGTTTTACTCAATTTCTTACTGCTATGGATGTCAATTTTTACTTCATAGCTTTGAGTGTTATTTGTTTATGTTTAATAGATTTTGAGTTTTGATTTTTTATTTTTCTTGGATTCATAAGTAGAATATCTTTTTTATTATTATTTTTAATTATTTTAATTATGTTATTGTAAATTGTTGAAATGAATGTTTGTCGTGAGGTTTGTTACATTGGACAGGTCGATACCTCAATCTAACCACAACTTTAAACCTCAATCTAAAATTTAACTCATTACCAAAACCTTTATTAACAGTGTACTGAAAAATTATACATAAATGATTAAAGTAAAAAAATTTTAACTAATATTCTTTCATTACATTTCCATGAAGTAGTTCATGTGCAATGCACATGTATATCAACTAGTCTAATAAAACGCACTCACCATCTAACAACAGTGCATAATCATCCATTATTATCATCAATTGTATGACTCAAAGCACCCTCACCAGTAATTAATCCTTCTCCTTCATCATGTTCCACCGATCTCACCGCGATCCAATCCTCATCATCCATTGGGGGCGGAGGGCCATCGAATCTCAACCGTCCGATCCTATCGGCGGGAGAAATCGTGCTCTTATCCTCCTCTTGGTCCTCCATCGTATCCCAGAAATCCCTGTTGAGTACGCACTTCGGAGATTCGTCGATCGAAAAAATCCGATCAGATTCAGAGACGACATTCTTCAATTTGTCATTCACGAAAGCGTGCTTCATAAGCTGCTCCGACGTTCACCTCCTCTTCGGATCACTCTCAAAGCACCTCCTCAGAAAGTCCTTCCCCTCCTCGGACATCTCTCCGGGGACCTCCGGCACCTCCTCCGAGAATCCTATCCGGAAGATCGCCGACACGGCGTCCGACGCGTCGGTCCACGGCGGCCTTCCGGTGGTCATCTCGACGATCGTGCATCCGAGCGCCCACACGTCCGCCGGCGGGCCCTGCTCCTCCCCCCTGGCGACCTCCGGCGCCATGTACGCCGGCGTCCCGGAGATCGCACGGAATTCGTCTTCATCCGCCAATCGCGCGCATCCGAGATCGGCGATTTTGGCGGCGAGTGCACCTCCGCCGTCCGATCCATCCTCCTGGAGGAGGAGATTCGCTCCTTTGATGTCGCAGTGCACGATTCCCGAGTCGTGGAGGTGATCCAGCCCGCGGAGAACGTCGGAGACGTAGCGGCGGATGTCGCGCTCGTCGAGGCGGCCTCCGCAGCGTCGGATCTCGTCGGAGATCGTGCAGAGGGGGAGGTACTCCATGAACAGGTTGTAGATCGGGGCGCCTCCGGCGTCGAAGGTGACCTCCTCGCCGAGGCAGGAGACGACGCTCGGACAGGAGACGGAGGAGAGGATATGGAACTCCCTCTGGAGGTGGCCGGAGCGGGAGAGGTCGGCGGACTTAACGGCGAAGAAGGAACCGGTGCGGCGTCGGAGGCGAGGGAGACGACGGCGGAGGAGCCTCGGCCGAGGGTCCTGCCGCGGGTCCATTGGCACGTGTCCATCGGAGGGGGGTTTGAATCTGAGTGCTTGTTTGGCTTCAAAAGCTAAAATCAGCTTTTAGTTTTTGGAGTCACATCAAGTCAAATATATCATCATTTAAAAGCTAAAAGTTGTTATCAAACAGGTCAACTTAAATGCATCATCATTACTAAATTTTATCTCTAAAACTGTGCCTCGAAATCTGTGTTTCATAAAGCATCCATTATTATTACACTATCAAATCATCATCATTACACTCTCAAAAGGTGTGCATAAAGCTGTAAAAGCTAAAAGCAGCTTTTTAAATTATGTTTCCAAATACTACATGAGATTCTCTAGTTTTTCCGGTTTTAGTTTTTGTTTGGCTTGTGAAGTTGTGATGGCTTATATAGACTAGACTACAGAGTGAGGTGGACGGTGTTGCTGACCTGTGAAGCGGCCTTTTTTGTATTTTAGTTATACATATTTTAAGTTTTTTTTTTAAAATTGGTATATCAGAGCTACCCCGATTGTATTAAGATCGACTAGCTTTGGGCTAAAATAGATACAGCAGAAATAGAAGATAGAAATTACAAAGATAGAAATAAAATGAGCATGCAACGGTTGCATAAAAGATGCATCTATTTGATCCGTTCTCATGCTCCCCAGCCCCCTTACGTAGTGATGATTATGCCATCCATGGAGATGTCCGCCCTCTTCGCACCGTCGAGAACCTTGCCCCATTCACTCACCAGTACTATGAATGAGTTCCAAAGGTTGTCGAAATAGAAACATTGTCCATGGAAGACCACTGCGTTCCTCGTGATCCATATCGCCCACAACCCCGCCGGTATTAGGCATCGCCGGATCTCGACCTGAACTGTCCTGTCCTTCCGCCTGGCCATGTGCGTGGCCATAGCCCGTCCATTGGACTGACATCGTAGATCCCGCTCCACCCCCCACCCTATCGCCATCCACAACTCCTGTGCCGCCAGACAGGAACATAAAAGGTGATCGGCAGACTCATCTTCATCCCCGCATACCACACATGTAGTGGATGCGTACTGCGCCCATTTAGCTCTATGACATTAGTAAGAACTCGGCTTTGATATGCCAACCACAGAAATACTGATTCTTGAACGTTGGTGAGGGCCTCCGTGTAATATCCCGAACCCTCTTATACAGTTTATGTTAATATTTACATGTTTGGATTGCAGGATAAGATAATTTTATGCTATTGGACTTTTGATCTTTATTATCCTGAAGTCCTGCATTTGTTTAATTTTTTAAAAGCACTTTCGAGGCATATTTGGGATTCACGCTCAACATATGAAGTCTTCATTTTCTAGTTACCTTTCATATAAAAATTGGTTTGGTATTATTTGGAGTTATATTAAAAAGTTATGGCTGCTTTACCATTTCCACCCATAGAAGAAGAAATCGCGAGGTCTTCTGTTCGTCGCTATTTTTAATATAGTTAGAGGTTTATCTGATCTTGATCTATACACAGAAGTTGTAGATATTTTCGTTATCTTTCCAACAAAAATTGTTTCATCTGAAGTAGATTTTCAGCGAAAAGATATGACTGTTTGAGTCGAGGCTGCGTAGATTATTAGTGGAAGGGTAATTTGGTAATTTACCTAGAATTATCAATTTCATTGAATTGTGAGAGTCGGTGGGTGTGGATGATTAAACATAGAGAGAGGGAGAGGTCATCCGAGGGAGAGGTCGTCCAAGGCCTTGTTAGTGAGAGAAGTGAAAGGGAAAAATTAGGAATAATTAGGAAAAGCTTCGTCGAGCATATTTCGTGCTGCACTGGGTAAAGATTCTTATTCTTTTCATTGTTATTTTTTATATAGGGTTGTTTTATTTCAGTTTTGAATCAAATTTGTGATTTGGGGCTGGAATATGAATATGTTTTTGGGACTGGAGAAATAGATATTTGGGGGTTGATTTTACTATATCAATTTGGGGTTTGTAGTGGGGATGTCATGTTTGTCTTGGTGGATTTGAGAATTGTTTGATTAATGGGGTTATATTTTAGTATCCGATTGAGGTTATATTTTGATCAGTGGGTTCCTTTCTGCGTGAATTAGGAGCTGGAATAGGGTGAGTCCAGCTTGGTGTGTTGAATTGTGAGGTAAGTAACCCGACCGACTTTGCTTGTTCCATTCCATTCCACGTTCTATTGTTGTTACCATTTGGTTTGCTGTTTGGGTTATTCAAGATTCTGTAATTGATCGAGATTCTGAATATTCATATCATTGGTCTATTTATTTTGAGATTCGAGTGTATTTCTTATTTTGTGACCCTTTTATATAATCTATTATTGATTCTCGTAAACTTAATTGACTTGTTAGTATGGTGAGCCTTCTTTGATGTTATGATATACATCCTAGTAATTTATTGGCATTCTATGATCAGCGTGGTTGTGCTGTCCGACCATGGAGCCTTGTGGTGTACTTCATATCGCTGCTTCTTATATTACCTTTTTATTTGCTTGGAGTTGGATGACCATGGACCTTACATTTTAGTTGAGGATTAGCTCCCCATGAGCGCATGTACGTACAGGTTTAATACCCTACCGTGCCTGGACGGCGGGGGGCCGTTTCGAGGGCCACGCGCGAGGTTTGTGTGTTGTGGACATCTCGGACGGCGGGGGGCCAAGATGGGGTCATGTAGATGGTCAATCCTGTGCTCTGAACGTTCTTGGGTCAGAGTTGTGATTTCTTATCATTCAATTGGGATGATTCAGCTTGATTGTGATTTCAGGGTATTTATTCTCAGTTCATAGGTGATGCCCCTTGATGTTATTGGTTGTCCTTGTCGGTTGTGATGTGTTATTCTGAGTTATTCGTTCCAGTTTGATTGGTGGATTTATCAGCAATGTTGTTTTCGTTCTCTATTGATGACCTTTCAGTGATTCCATTTGCTATTCATGCTTCGACCTAACGTTATTGAGATTATTGAGTTTGATTCTATTCTAGTTTTGATGTTATATCTGGTTTTCATCTGTGTAGAATGTCTGGCTTACTTACTGAGCATCTTTCGCTCATTCCATTCTATTTTCTCTTATTTTTAAGGAGTAGAGGCGGAGTTTGTGGACGTTGGCTTAGTCTTCTTTTGGTGCCATGTCAACTGGTGATAGGTATATATAGATGTGTATATTTTGATGTTTTGGATCTGTATATGATTATTTTGGTAGAGGCTGGTCTAGCGAACCATGCCTATGTTAAATGCTCTGTATATATGATGACTGTATATGAGGTGGGTTAGATGCTCTGTTGACTGCTTAAACTTTCTTGGGTGTGTTGTGATATAGGTGATTATACATATCTTGTTGATTATCTGTTATCCCAGGGTTGTTATCATATGTGATTATATAGGGTGAACATTTCGATGTTTTAGAAAGAAAAAAAAAAGAGATTATGATGGCATTTTAGGCACATGACGCGCTCGTGTCGGCATTTTGGGACGCGGGCCACACAGTTGGTATCAGAGATTGGGTGGCGTGCACGTGCCGGTATTTTTGGGCACAGGCTGTCACACTCCAGTTCTAGTATTGACAGCATTCCATGTGTCAAGTGGAGAGTGCTGTGTTTTTTTTTACCTTACAAATTTTGTTATCCATTTATTAGATATTTCAAACAAAAAATGTTACAGGGAGTTATATACCCACTCCCATACAATGAGAAAATCACTACGCGATAAATAACTTTTATGCACCCAAAACCAAAGAAAAACCATCACAACCAACCACACCCCATTTTGAACCAAACTCATCCCCTGTTCTATTTGACAAACGCAGTGTCAACCGGTGCTACACATGTCAATATTTCTAGTGTCGAACAGAAGGATTACACTTTTTTTGTTATAATATTGACTCATGTATTATATTAAATATGTCGTCAATCGGAATGTCGATATTAGTAGATAAAAAAATAAGTATCAGTCAACATATGAGATGTCAAGAAAAGTGTCAATGACCGACATTGACAGTGTCGATACGAACAGATAATCGCAAGTTACTTCTTATAGATCTACTTCAACTTCATCATCTCGAGAACTCGATGCCATGACATTGGAATAATTTTTTCGATTGAAAGCTGTAGGTCGAATACGTTTCTTGGGAGTCAACTGCATTGCAAAAAATTAACTAAATACTCAATCATATGCAAGAAATTAAGAGTTATATACCCAATAGGATCATATTCACACAAAAAAAAAGTTATGTTTTTCAAACTAACATCAATCACATATTTGAATAAAATGAGTCCTTGTTAGTTTATATTACTAGCCTAGTTTGAATATAAACAAAAATAAAAAACTATATCAAACTCATAATTAGGAAATAAATCAAATCATTGATCAACTAGGGTTTCAAAGAACAAAATATAAATCAAATAAGATCAACAAGAAGAAGATAAAAAGAAGATGGAGGAAGTATATTTACCTTACACTTCAATATCTAATAAAGGATGATGACCAGCGGGTAGAACAATATCAAGCGGCAAAGAAAAGAGAGGAAAGGCGGGTGGAGCAAGGGACGGTGACCGTCGGGCGTCGTGGTGGACGATCAAAATGGTGCACGGGTGAAGATGGGTCAAAGAAAGAGAAATAATTTTGTTAAATGGGTTGGGGGTGGTTTTACACAATAATATTTATTAGGGGGTGATTTTATAGGTTTCAAAAAATTGGTCGGGTGGCTTTTCCCATAGGGGTGGTTTTCTATTAAAAGGGAGTTTAAATAACCGTCCCCTAATGTTATGGGTGCTGCTACCTAGGCCCTAGAAATTCAGCCCCATTTGTGAGCCCCAATAGGTGGCACTCTCCTATTGGTTCCCTATTTGACTTTTTTAACTATCAAAACGACAATGACAAGACTACCCTTCTTATAATTTTAAAAATAAATTCTAACTAACTAATATTCAAATTAAACCTTATAACTGAATCCCACAAAAGGTGGCACCATTAAATCATCTCCTTGACCTAACATATTTCTAAAAACTTCGAATTTTAGGGTTTTGATTTGGGTGAAACCCTATGAACAAAAAATGACAGATTTTTTCTATCTATTCTTATACCATCCTTATACTACCCTTATACTTGTTTATTCCGTTTTCCAAACAGGGGCTAATTTTTTAAAAAATGTACAAACATATACATATATATTTTAATAAAAAAAATAATATACTCTAATAAATTATTTGTATTTACTTATAGAAGAAAGGGAAAATTACCAGTTTTGTGTAAAAAGATATATAATATATATGAGACTGCTTGAAATCCTGCAAATAAGATTTCGTCTAATCATATTCTTTTGATTTTCACTTTTAAGATATATTTTTACGAGGGTGGTTTTTCTTTTTATTATTATTTGTTTATTTTGGAGTGAATGGAAGTGTACAACTAGCGTAATGGAATGTTGATTTGGACCACACTCATCTTATCTAATGATATGCATGCTTCTTTCTTAATCTATCCGTCCACATGAGTAGGATTTCTATGTGAAAAGCATGTGTCATGCTACATTAATCCTGTGTTAAAAATCTTATAACTATACTATTTAAGAAAATAATGTCCCATTACCAAAAAATAAAAAACCGTTAAACAATTTAAGTTTAGTTATTTTTGAAGTGGGTAGATATTGTACTAATTATTTAATATTATGTTGATAAAAATTAATTATATATAATGTTAATACCATACATTATTTTAGACAGATGTTCTTATTTGACCCTTTTTTTAAAGTGTAGCTTCCACTCATTTAATACTTCCATTTATTATGCGGTGGATATATAATGTCAATAGGACTACTACTCATGTTGGTTGAATCCACTCCGAAATTGAAGAAGATCAACCTGAACTAAACCTGTCAAATTTCATCGGATTCGGTATGAGGTTATGTTGAGTTCAGGTCGGACGCATTTAAAAGTTAAGTTCATTCGGATTTAATATGTAAGTTGCACTAGTACCAATGTTTTAAAATCCATTCTAGGCCCTGATTAATCCCTCGCCTAGGTTTAGGCGGTCCCTATCCACAACGCTTAGCATCTAGTCGTTTTTTCGATTAATCTCTAGTTGACTAATAAGATATTAAGTTACTTTACATATTGTATATCTGTTAATTAATTTTTTATGCTATCCTATTATGTTTATATTATTAATTTTGTTTTAATATTACTTTATTATTATTTTGTAGTCTAAAATGATGATTTATGTAATATGTATATGCATATAAATTATATTTATATTCTAAAAAGTGATTGATTAGTCTCCGATTAATCCCCGTCTAACCGATTAATCCCTAGTCCCTCTTGAACCGTCCAATTAGCGTCTAACATTTTTTAGAACATTAACTAGTACTATCTGGGCATGGAATCAAATAGGGTTAAAAGCCCATGTATAGATGACCGTACTAAAAGGAGTATGTTAACTGAAAGGGCAGTTCTATCCCCACCATGCAGCTTGCTGTCCCCCCCAACCAGAAAAAATTTAAAAAAAAATTTGTTTGGTTTTGTAATCCACTATCCCCACCTCCCCTCTCCACCAACCGAAAAATTTAGAAAAGTCATTCTCACCACCTGAAATCACTAAGGTAAGGATAATTGATGCATGTATTCTAGAAGTCGTTCGACAACCTTGAAGTCGAATAGATGTACTGGCGGACGACGACAGGTCAGTCGACTTGGGGGGTCATGGGCTACGGGAGACTCGTCGAACAAACCATTATGCAGCCTGTGTTATGGATGGTGTTCGACCATGAAGGGAACCGTGGTTTGAATTTCAATTTAAAAATTATTGCCATAGTATAAATTTATTGCTCTTTATTTTAACATTAAAATCTTTGGACTATCTTATTCATGTTCATATTCAATTATAAGCTAATGACAGGTGAGTGTGCCCGTTAACACGAAATAAACTGATGTTAAGCCCTTAAAAATAACAAAACGACGTTTGAAGCAAAGACACGATCGGCATAGATGATTTTAGAACAATTATCTTGTTTTCCTTGTGCTTGTCAACCCATATATCAATCAATGCTTATATTTTTTTTTATTGAAGTGGAGACTAAATCCAAAACTAACAAAGTGTGAATGGTTTAAAATATTTGAATGTTCATGTTTGAATGAATGAATGAATTAGTAAGCATACTTAGTGTGAATGGTTTAAAACATTTGGAATGTTCACAGTTAAAGTCATAGATTACTGCACTGTAAACATTCGACGGGTCTTCCGTCGCCATAAATCCCTCAAGTCGACTGACCTGTTGTCATTCTCCAGTACATATGTTGGACAGTAGAACTGTCGAACTCCATCCATAACACATACTGTCTAATGGTTTGTTCGACGAGCCTCCCGTCGCCCATGACCCCCCAGGTCGACTGACATGTTGTCGTCCGCCAGTATATCTATTCGACTTCAAGGTTGTCGAACGACTTCTAGAACATATGCATCGATTATCCTCACCTTAGTGATTTCAGGTGGTGGGGATGGCATTTCTAAATTTTTCAGTTGGTGGGGATGGGAGGTGGGGATAGTGGATTACAAAACCAAACAAAATTATTTTTTTAATTTTTTCTGGTGGGGGGGGGGGGGGGGGGGGACAGCAAGATGCATGGTGGGACTAGAGCTGCCCTAACTGAAATTGAGTGCTTAATGAAAGAATGTTTTGATAATAGTCAAATTTGAGATAAGCTTCAAATTTGAGTTTTCAACCTTTTATTAAAGGTTAAACTAACATACATTTTATATTAAAAACAAGAAAATCACCCCCGGATATTCCTTCATTTGGTTGTAAGCATAACATTTAATTTATTAGTTGAATTCCTTTTTGGCCTGTAATGCGCATAAGATAGCTTGTAAAAAGAAAAGGCCTGCATCCCTGTTAGGAGAAACCAAAATAAGGTGATTATCAAGTGATTTTCAAATTCCATTTCAGATTCTGAAAAATGTTTTTCATCAACTATTAGATACACATGGCCATCTTCTTACTTGTATGGGTGCTATTACACGCAGTCATTATATGCAACCTTTCGTGTATTCCCATTTCATTAACATGATATACGTTTTATTAGATGAAACATGTTATTTTGTTCTTTTGCATAAAATATTGTACAATTCATTTTTATTTAGATGTATTTTATTTTTATTTATATACAAGTTTCATTACATGAAGTATATACCTTCAAATCTTACATTAGTACAATAGCATTAAGCCTTATGTGTTTGATTTCTTAATAGGTGAGTTATATCACTCTTTTGAATATTATTCATATTTTAACAAATGTATTCATGATGATATATACATTTTCCATAAAACATATATCTTACATAACATTTATTTTTTAAAAATAACAATAAAAATATTTGTGCATGACATGGCACATTATATTGCATCTAACAATGTTTTATAAAATGATATAAAATATATAAAATAGCCTTGTGTACAGTCCCACCCATAATTTACATCATTTTTTAAAATATATATTCGTCTATTGACGTGTAATTTTTCATACGAATTGAAACATACACTGAGATACACTAATCTATTTTTTTTTATATAAAGAAAACAATTGCAAACCACACTGTGATAGAGTCTATATGTTGTGATAGCGCTAGCTATATATATTATAGTATCTCAAAGTATGAAACTTCATACGAGACTGTATAACAGTATTAGCTGCTGCTGCTGCTTCTTTCAATTTTTTACACATCTTCCATGTTTCCCGCTATTTATTAAAGCATGAAACACGTTGTAGCGTGAGATGGGGTCCGAGTCCGACCCTCCCAAAAATTTCGGTGTACAGTCATTTCGAGCCAACCGACGAAGCTCACCGGTTGTTGTCACGTGATTAATTGTGTGTGATTAATTGGGTCCTGAATTATTAAGCTTGTTTAATAGATGACAAGGATATATGTCCTGTTTCAGTTTCTTGTTATCTGTTATAACTTACAATTTTTTTTTTTGGTAGTACAAAGTCCTACACAGGGGCTACAGTCTCAACTATTAACAACAAGATCACATTAGAACTGAGTACACAGAGACCAACAAGGCCTAAAGAGTTCAATGGGCTGAAGCCCAGCAAACCCAGCCCAATGAATTGTAGAACATAACTTTGCAAACACCTACAAGGTTTGATACACCAACCCCCTCTTAAAGAGGGGCGTCCCTATCCACTGTGCCAAGCACAGTTATTATAACTTACAAGTTGCAATCATCAATTTAATGGTGAGTTATTTCTCTAATAAATGTGACCAACCAAATAATCCGAAATAAATATTTTCTTTATTCATCTAATAAATAAAAGGGTTTTTTGAATGTATACCATCCAAAAACATAATATTTATTTTTATATTACTTTAAATAACCTATTTATTTTTATATCACCGGAATACTTAGAAATTATGCATATTTACCATCCTAATTAACTTACATCTAAATTTCTATTAAACCGTTAAAGTCTTAGATAAATGATCAAATTACCCTTTTTTTTTTTTATTTTACCAAATACAATATTTATAAGAAAAATATTAATTTTAACATAAAAATGATAAATTTTATATAAAATCCAAACATAAAAATTAAATACACAAGCTATTTATTATCTAAGACATAATATTTAGTAATACTTTAGTTGAAATGAAATAAAATTATTTTGATAATAATTAATCATATATATTAAAAAATGATAAATTTTTAAAAAAATCTAGATCTTGATTGGAAGAAATTGGAAAAAGAGATAAAGTAAAATGGCTCATGATTTATTTGGAAAGAACAATAAATTAATTAGGTTATGCCCCTGATTATGAAAAATATTATGTTGAGGTTATTTCTGTCATTTTTATTTCTTAGTTAAGAACTAAATATGGTTAAGTTTCATTTTGATTAATAAAGATAAAAGAGAGGCACATTTTTTCATTAAGAAAATTTGTAATATTAGTATAAAAATAAATATATTAATTGTGGTGGTATGAAAATAAATAACATATTTTATGATGATATACATGCAAAAAACCCAAAATAAAAGGTACAAAATCACGGAAATAACATCCGGTTTATCATTTCAAATTGGAAAAAGATACCACTCAGTCACGTTTACCGACCAAAACTCAGACCTAAAATGTTTTCATTTTTTTTTAAATAGTAAACATCATCTAATGAGGTATATGCTTTCATAAAAAATGCATATCGTTCCATTTCAAATTGAGTGAACCCATTTTTAACAAGTGTAAGAAAAAATTCAATGAGGTATATACATCATCTAACGAGGTATATACTTAATTAAATCTGTAACAAAATATATATAGTATGTGTTTTGGTTGATAATCGTGATTGAGTGTAGCAGCACTCTTTCAAATTTGGATATGGTCTGTCGCGTCAAAACTTTTTTGTTTGAGGTTTATCTACGTAATTGTTTAAATACTTCATAATTTTGGTCATAATCCATAATTGGTTGATCCAACAAATCAGTGGAGCCAACGTTAGTTGGAAAACCGGATTAAATTAAGTCAACCACACCTATAAATGAAATTCCAGAATTGTAGATTTGAAATGTAAGTGTTCCAATTTTTTAAATGTTTGACGAGTTAGATATGCCGTCACAACTGACGTAATGAATTCTACGTATGGACGCGCTGACCTAACTCGTCTTATGTTGTCACTCGTTAAAGCTTCCCACGTGGTTGACAACGTAGTCAAGTGGGACCAAAAAACAAAGGTCATATTAATTAAACTTATTTGGCGTTCACACTTTTATACACTTTTATATGGTTGTTTTTTTTTTTAAAAAAAAAGATAAATATTTGCTATCTGATTTTTATTAGATGAATATAGAATTACAAAATTCGAATGGGTTTTGGGAGGGGGGAGAAGAATGGGGATATATAAGATACTAATAATATTATATAAGGACAAAGGACTCGACGCACTCCTCGGCCTCCCAGGTTAGATGAGGCGTCTCCATCCGAGAGGATTTGACACGTCTCCCCTTCTGTTTACGTCGCGCCTGTGACTCCCCCGCCTATGTCCACTTTTATATGGTTGTTAAAGCCAGCTCAAGATAATAGGTGGTCGTCATGATTTTTATGGTCCCAATTAAGCTTGAAAAGATTCATAGCCGGCACTTGTATTTTTAGGTGGCTGGGTATATGCCTTGCACGCTTGTATAAATTTTATGCCAACCTCACCCAGTTCTTTACAGCTAGTGGCTTGTTGCATTCACCATATATGATATGAGATGATGCCACCTAACGGTAGCTTGGGATAAAAACCAAAGTATCTAATTAGTTGGGCTACTATCTTACATGAAATAACGAGATTCAATACCTGGACTTTACATTTTCTAAAAAACAAGGGACAAATCCATATAACCCTATGAAATCTTGCCTAAATCCATATAACCCCCTGCAATCTTCATATATCCATATAACCCCTTATAATCATACCCAAAATCCATATAACCCCCTCTGTTCGCCTTCCGACGGCGAAATTGAAAAAAATCCATATAACCCCCTGTAATCTGGCCTAAATCCATATAAACCCCTGCAATCTTCATATATCCATATAACCCCCTGTAATTTTAGGAAAAATCCATATGACCCCCTTTAATATGGAAAAAATATTTCTAAAAATTCAAAAATAAAAAATTTCCTATTGGCATTTTTGAATTTTTAAAAATATTTTTTTTTCAAAAACTGTCAACAAAAATATCAATTTTACATTTTCCAATGAGAATAATAGAAAATACAACAAAATAAATATTTATAATCCATTAGATGTTAATGCATGTAAATGCTAATTTACTCTATTATTAATGTGTCGGAGTACTGATTATGAAATCACATGTCATTTATAATTCAAAAATAAAAAAATAGGAATAAATATAAAAAAAATACTCTATTATTAATTAAAAAAATATTTTTTTATTTTTGAATTTTTAAAATTATTTTTTCCAGATTACATGTGGTTATCTGAATTTTTTCCAAAATTACAGGGGGTTATATGGATATATGAAGATTGCTGGGGGTTATATGGATTTAGGCCAGATTACAGAGGGTTATATGAATTTTTCTTAATTTCACCGTTAACTCGGCAGACGGAAGGCGGATGGAGGGGATTATATAGATTTTGGGTATGATTACAGTGTGTTATATGGATATATGAAGACTGCATAGGGTTATATGGATTTAGGCAAGTTTTCAAGGGGTTATATGGATTTTTCCCAAAAAAACAAATGTTGATATATAGTTTTTTATGCACTCACTTTTGTAGCATTATTACACACAATCTCCATTGCAATTTTTTTTGCATGCATTTTCACGTTGTCCAACGAGTGATAAATTTTGTTAGAATGGTTTAAGTAATTAGGTTAATTGCATACCGATGAAGTCAATGCTGATTAATTGGTCTTTTTTTTTCTGTAGTTGGAAACGTGATTGGGAACCATATTTCCTCCGTACTGAAATTAGAAATTAATAGTGATTAGTGGAGGTGAAAAGAACTATACAACATTTATTAATCAAACATTTTGAATCATTGACTTGGGGAAGTCAATCATGTTGTTGAAACAATATTAAAGACACACTCAACAAATTCTACCAAGCACTTGTGAAGTAATTATCAGCAACAAAAAAGCTATAAAATATGAAATAAAATTTCATCTAAAAAATCAAGGAACCTTATATTCTCTGTTAAAAGAGACAATAGGGTAGATCTGTTAAAAGCGACAATCAAGGAACCTTGTATTTTTTATATATTTATTTTGTTCGCCTTCCTAAAATAGATCTCTAAGCCCCCGTTTGGATGTAGAATAGGATTTATTCTTAGGTATATATTTATCCGAGCATAAGTGTGTATAAATAAGGATAAATTGATTTTGTGTTTGGTTGTGTTTTGAATTATTCTCGTTGGGAATCGTAAGAATAAATGTTTTGTTGTTTGGGTAAAATGTGAATAAAGTATAGATAAGAATTTATAAAAGGTAAAAAGTAATGATAGTTGATTTGACAGGTGATTTATAAGAGGTGATGACAATTGATTTGACAGTGGGCCCACTTATCCTTTGGGTGGAATAACCTAGGGTAAATTTTATTCTAGGGGTTGATTGGAATCCGTATACCATTTTATATCAGTTTATTCTGGCACACTTTATCTGGGTTTATCCGAGCTTGCCAAACACAAAAAAAAAATTATCCGGGGTTATCCGGAGCTTATCCGGTATCCAAACGGGGGCTAAGAATTGCATGATCTATCTAGTGTAGTCAGCCTTCGATCCCATTTGGATGTATGGTGTGAAACACTGCGTTTTTCATATGCGGAGATGGAGATGGTATAAGGTCTCTGTGTGCAATAAGGATGCATTCCATTGATTTTTCTCCCCAGTTTGGATGTAATGTTGTGTTTCGGACACATGGAGGCTATAGTACATTTTCACCCTTCTTTTATATAACACTCACCCAATCCCGCAGAGGTAAAACAAGGGATGGCATTTCACCAAATCTAAATGGGCATACATGTAAAACACTCACAAAGACCACCGACCCAACATGTTGTGTTGCGAGAGAAGTTTTGTTTAGGGGCGACGAACAACACGTTTTTTTTACATTATCATCGTGGGACAATTTTTGCGATGCTGTCGACGCGAAACGATATTTGGATCAAGGTCTGCGCGTTTGTATGCGTCCACGCAACAATCACACCTTAAATGCCTATCCAAATGGAGTAGAGTTCATCCAAAATAAGCCTAACGTGTAGCAACCTCACATAATTAAGTTGTTTTTGTCCCCCAGCCATTCTAGACTGACGCAAATAATGGATCAGAAAATTATTCAAGTTGAGCATGTCTGTTTTTTTTTTTTTTTATTGTGACATTTTTCTATTGACCCAAAGGATCATCTATGCGTGCCACACATAGGACCTGCTGGAACATTGACAAAACCAATCATGAGCTGTAAAAGCAGAAACAGAACAACAAGCAGAGCAAAAACAGAAGCACAAATTGTCTTTCAATTCAGCACAAACAGTACAAATTTCCTCTTCTGAACACCAACACCACCAATTCACACTCTCCCCTAATAACACCCACTCACCATCAAACAACACTGTATTCTCGTCATCATCATTTGTAAGACTCAAAACACCTACTTCACCCTTAATTAATTCTTCCCCTTCATCACGTTCCACCGATCTCACCGTGATCCAATCCTTATCGTCCGTTGGGGGCGGCGGACCACCTACGCACAATTGTCCGATCCTATCAGTGGGTGAACTCGAACAATCGCCACCGCTGGTGCTCGTCTCCTCCTCTTCGTCCTCCACCGCGTCCCAGAAATCCTTCTCGAGTACGCACTTTGGAGACTCGTCCATCTTCAGAATTCGATCATAGATGATTTTTTCATTCACGAAAGCGTGCTTCAGAAGCTGCTCCGCCGTCCACCTCCGCTTCGGATCCCTCTCAAAGCACCTCCTAAGAAAGTCCTTCCCCTCCTCGGACATCTCGCCGGGGATCTCCGGCACCTCCTCCGAGAATCCTATCCGGAAGATCGCCGACACGGCGTCCGACGCGTCGGTCCACGGCGGCCTTCCGGTGGTCATCTCGACGATCGTGCATCCGAGCGCCCACACGTCCGCCGGCGGGCCCTGCTCCTCCCCCCTGGCGACCTCCGGCGCCATGTACGCCGGCGTCCCGGAGATCGCACGGAATTCGTCGTCATCCGCCAATCGGGCGCATCCGAGATCGGCGATCTTGGCGGCGAATCCACCTCCGCCGTCCGATCCCTCCTCCTGGAGGAGGAGATTCGCTCCTTTGATGTCGCAGTGCACGATTCCCGAGGCGTGGAGGTGATCCAGCCCGCGGAGAACGTCGGAGACGTAGCGGCGGATGTCGCGCTCGTCGAGGCGGCCTCCGCAGCGTCGGATCTCGTCGGAGATCGTGCCGAGGGGGAGGTACTCCATGAACAGGTTGTAGATCGGGGCGCCTCCGGCGTCGAAGGTGACCTCCTCGCCGAGGCAGGAGACGACGCTCGGACAGGAGACGGAGGAGAGGATATGGAACTCCCTCTGGAGGTGGCCGGAGCGGGAGAGGTCGGCGGACTTAACGGCGAAGAAGGAACCGGTGCGGCAGTCGGAGGCGAGGGAGACGACGGCGGAGGAGCCTCGGCCGAGGGTCCTGCCGCGGGTCCATTGGCACGTGTCCATCGGAGGTGGGGGGGGGGTTTCGTTTTGTGTTTGAATTTGAGATGCTCTGGTTTTTCCGGTTTTAGTTTTTGTTTGGGATGTGATGGCTTATATAGAGTGAGGTGGACGGTGTTGATGACCTGTCAAGGGGCCTTTCTTTTTATATACATATTTTTACTTTTTAGTTGGGGTTTGAGTTGCTGGTTTTGGCCGATTCGTGTACGTAGGTCGATTGACGGCTCCAGTACTGACAGTGATCCACGTGTCGAGTGGAGAGTGCTTTTTTTAAATTTAAATGTACAATATATATATATTTATTTCGTTTTAATAAAAATAATATATGTACTTATATAGAAAACAGTGTAATTTATTACATTAAGATGTTACATTAATATTGATGATTTATTTGCTAGAATTATATTAGAGTACCAGCGATGCAGCACGATCATGGGCCATTAAGACCACCACCATATGGAGGATCATAGTTGATTTGTACTTTTAGTATTTTAGTTTTATTTGTTAGAATTTATTTTTATTTGTTTTAGTTATTATATTTAGATTTGAATTTCAAATCATTATTTGAATTCAAATTTGAATTTTAGTTAAAATTAGATAAAGATTTGTTAGATTTGTTTGTTAGTTTACATATTTAATTAGTTGAGATCCTAGTTTGTTAGGATTCTCTTTTATTTATAAATAAGCATGTAAACCAATTGACAATGGAGAGATTATTGAATTTTGAAGTTTATTTTATTTATCTATTGTATTTTGTTAGGAGTACTAACATTTACAAATAACCACCAAATGTCTGATATTTCTTAGGAAATCAACAGGTCTTTGAAGCTCAACATCTCTCATATTCTGCCTGAAGAATCAACAGCCTTGTTGGAACCTGCTGATTTCGTTCCTTTGAACGGATCAGTAGAAAAGCATGAACCCACGCTGCATCACAATGCCAGCTCCACAGGCCACATCTCCTGCTGTCCGGATTAGGTCGACAAGAACTCTTGGCAAATGAAAGCACCGGGTCATTAGATGATTTGGAAATACCTTTTTTCTTCTCTGAATCAGGGATGGCAATGGGATTGGTTGGAATGAGTTTTGTGAGACATAAATCTGTTAATAAATCTTGTCTCAAACCTGTGACGTGTTTCATTTTCCCGTCTTAAATTCGTCCCAACAGGCTTGTAAAAAACCCGAACCCACCCTGCCACGTCCCATTTAGGTCGTGTCGAGTCGGATCAAGTTGGGCAAGACAGGTTTGGAAAGAAAATATTATAGCATGTTTCATGTAAATTTTAATTTTAACTAATAATTTAAGTAAGAAAAAAATTTATTAGAATATAACCTACAAAATAAAAAATAAAATAAGAAACATCAACATTTATCCTAAATACCAAATATTATCATTAAAAAATAATACAAAAAATCAATTGGAACATCAAACATGACTTCCATTTGAGATCGGATCCTATCAGGACTCAGTACCATCCGTTCGATCAGTGTCAAATAGGCAGTCGACACCTGTCCCCTACAAAAAAAACCTTTTTAATGATCATATCGAGGACTTGCCGTTAATGTCAAAATACATCAGTGAAACCCATTTTCAAATTTCCCACTTTTTCTCTTTTCCCTCCCTCCCTCTCTCACCTTTGTTTTCAAAAAAAAGAAAAAAATAGTCTGATCTTTTTTTTTCCTTCTCTGTTTTCCTTCTTCCCCTCCCTCTCTGTTTTCCTTCTTTTCTTTGCCCTCCCACTCTTCTTTCTCTCTTTCTACATGATCCACATCTTTTTTAAGCATATATATTAGGATTTATTTTATATTTATTATAAATATATTTTATATCCATTGTAGGGTTTCAAAATTTGTTGATGAGGGCATTTGTATATTCCTTGTAGGGTTTTCTATTTTAAGCAATTTGTATTTTTTGTATACATAGATTGTATGGTTCGATTCTAATGTTGTGCAGTTCGATTTATATATTGTACAATTTGATTCTAATTTTTGCAGTTCGGATCATATGTCGCTCAGTTCAATTAATTTAATGTGCATTTTGATTATAGTTTGTATAGTTGGATTCGTATATAAGATTTATATGTGTGTAGTTTCATTTATAGATTATTTGATTAATGGGTTGTGCAATTTTATTACGAGATTATGCTATTCGATTTATAGGTTTGCAGTTTGATTAATAGATTATGCAGTTTGATTATTATGTTATGCAGTTTGCTTAATAAGTTGTGTAGTTCGATTCTAATGTTGTGCAGTTTGATTCTAATTTTTGTAGTTCGGATTATATGTTACTTAGTCCAATTCATACAATGTGCATTTTTATTATAAATTGTATAATTGAATTCGTATTTAAGATTTTTATGTATGGATTTTCATTAAGAGGTTATGTAATTTGATTCATGGGTTGTGCAATTTTATTATTAGGTTATGCAGTTCCATTTATAGGTTTGCAATTCGATTCATAGGTTGTATACAGTTCGATTATTATGTAATGCAATTTGATTAATAAATTGTACAGTTCAATTCTAATGTTGTGCAATTTCATTAGATAATGGCGACATATTGTGAGTTACTCAAAAAGAGAGTGAGAAGAATAGAAGCGATCAAACATCAGCTTGGTTCTTGGATCCCATATATATAGTAGTAACACAACCATTTATGTTGTTATATATATTGAACAATTATTTTGTCAAAATATTTGTCATATTTATTTTTATATCATTGTTAGGCATTTTTGATAAATGAGTATAAGAAATGGACATATAATTGTTTCTTTTCATAAAGTGACTTGGATGATGATATTCATTTTATGTTGAATGGTGACAAGTACGACTCTCCGTGGCTTTGTAAATCCAAACAACTTGGGATATGATATATGGCACTGTGAAAATATGAGAATTTATTTTTTTTATTATCTTAAAAATAATTCTGAGATACCAATTGATACATGTGCTTATGTTTTATTTTACACGGATATTTATCCCTATCAATAAGAATAGTCATTGGTTACTTGTAATAGTGTGTCCAAAAAACATAACTTATTCATGTATAATTATCTTACAAAGGATGTGGAGAATAAATTTTATCGATTCCTTGACTATGTTGAATTGTTGTACCATGTTGAAAGTTGTTGAATGAAACTTATTGTGCTGATATATGGATATGTTTGCAGTGTACACTTGTTTACATGAAACGAAGTGAAGTTTGGTTAAAGTAAACTACACTACTCATGAAACGAACTGAATCATGGTTGAATCGGTACTTATTAATCAAACTGAATGTTGATGCCTCAATTGAACTAAAACATTTGTAGTTAGAACTAATCTTTTTTGAATAATACTTGAAGTATTTGTTGATGCTTCAAAGTTGAAATGACATTTGTTAATTGGACTGAATAATGAATCTATCAAATTTTGGATAAATTTTGAAATGAACTGAGCTACTAATGAATCAAACTACAACACACATAACAAACCAAATCCTAGATATAACTTCTCCTTTATATAACTAATTACAAGCTGTAATATTTCTTTATAACTATAATTATAACAAAATTTATGTACAACTCTAATTACAACTTTAACTACAACAAGATATTTCTTTACAACTACAATTATAACAAAAGTTTTGTACAATTCTAATAACAGCAAAAGTAACAACTAACAAAGCAAGTCCAACTAGATTCCATCTTCATCCAACATTTGACGTTCTTCTCTGTAATTTGTCATGTGGTATTAATATAGCTATTATTGAATCCTGCAAATAATATAAATAAGGTACAATGAATTGTTGAAAAAAAAATATCGTGAATATTTGAGTTGTTGGTATTGAGATTGACTTGACTTGTTTAAGTTAACAGGGTGATTGCTGCTGAAAAATTCAACATATCCAGACATTAATATTTAATGTTTAGGTGCATAAGAAATAAAAAAGATAAATTAAATTGCGCAACTTAGTAATCAAACAATACAACATATAAATCAAATTACATGACCCATTACTTGTCAAAATGCATAATCTATGAATGGAACTGCACAACATTAGAATCGAACTACACAACTTATGAATCGAACTACATAACAGAAGAATCGGACTACATAACCTATGAATCAAACTGCAAACCTATAAATCGAAATGCATAACCTAAAAATAAAATTGCACAGCTTATGAATCAAATTACATAATCATTAATAAAATTGAACACATATAAATCTTAAATACGAATCCAATTATACAATCTATAATCAAAATGCACATTATATGAGTTGAACTAAGGAACATATAATCTGAACTACAAAAAATAGAATCAAACTGCACAATATTAGAATCGAAATGCATAATATATAAATCAAACTGCATAACATTAGAATCAAACTATACAACTTATAAATCAAACTACACAACTTATGAATTAAACTGCACAACCTATGAATCGAACTACAAAATTATAAATCGAATTGCATAACCTAATAATAAAATTGCACAACTCATTAATCAAATAACATATGAATGAAACTACATACATATAAATCTTATATATGAATCCAAATATACAAACTATAATAAAAATGCACATTATATTAGTTGAACTGAGCAACATATGATCCGAACTGCAAAATATATAAATCTAACTGCACAACATTAGAATCGAACAATACAATCTATATATACAAAAAAAATACAAGTTGCTTAAAATAGAAAACCATACAAGGAATATACAAATGCCCTCATCAACAAATTTTGAAACCCTACAAGGGATACAAAATATATTTATAATAAATATAAAATAAATCATAATATAGATGATTAAAAAAGATGTGGATCTTAAATCATGTAGAAAGAGAGAGAAGAGAGCGAGGGGAACGAAAAGGAAAACAGAGAGGAAGGGGAAGAAGGAAAACAAAGGAGGAAAAAAAAATCTCAACTATGTTTTTTTTTTAAACAATGGAGAGAGAGGGAGGGGAGGGAAAAGAGATAAAGTGGGAAATCTGAAAATAGGTTGCACTGGGGTGTTTTGACGTTAACGGCAGATCCTCGTTAGGGTCATTAAAAATGTTTTTTGTTGGGGACAGGTGTCGACTGTCTATTTGACACTGATCGAACTGATGGTATTGAGTTCTGATAGGATCTGATCCCCTTCCATTTGGGTTAGAGCATGGTTTGAAGAGAATATTTGATCTTAATATTAGTTGCACCTGGGATGGGTTTTGGACGGGTTTTGTAAAATAATCAGCTTTCCGTCCCAAACCTACCAAATATTTTTATTATATATCCCCCGAACCCGACCCGACTCGACCCGACCCAACTGGGTCAGGTAATCGACTGAGACAGTCCCACTGTCATCCCTGGGGTAACTTAAGAGTGTGCTCGGCTGAATAGATGAACTCTTCTTTGAGCATATCCTTCATTCCCCCGTTTTTTGTTGCATTCAGTTTCCTACGCAATCTTCTCATTAAATAAATTCAGAATGTGGACTTAATAGGGAGAGCAAGAGATGTATTAGCTCTTTAACGTAGTGTGAAAATGATAGAAGGATTCGACCTACGTCAAGATCCAATAACTCCTTGAATCCACAAGGAAGAAAAAACCCAAAAGGGAGATAATTTTATTAATTGAAAAAAAATTGTCCCTTACAAAGATGGTGGCACTCATTATATATGCCACAAACATTAAATACATATTCATAATGTGAATTATGGCTCTACTAAAAATAGTAAAGACACAATTACAATAACAATTATTAAAATTTAATAAAATAAAATCCTAAAAATCCTAAATTCCTAATTCACCAATAAAAGGTGATTAATATGACTTTAAATAATGAGATTTGTCAATAAATGATAGGCAAACCCCAGCAAATGGATGATGCCTCTCCAACTGCCCCACAATCAAACACGCAGGCACTTAGCATATCCTCTAAGGTCTAAATCATCCTCATTGCCTGGCCGTCCATTGGCAATGAACGCTATACTTAACTGGAGGCTCGTGCAAATCCCATTGAAGGCTGCGCCAACACACCGAAGTAAACCTCGCGTCTCAACCTGAAATATCATCGACCGGAGTGCCATGAAGATGAACAATCATGGAGGTGAATATCCGCACCCAGGCATCCAGAGACTTAGACAGTCGGATAGGGAGAGAAGTGTGCGGACTTAGTCAGTTGCTCAATGATCACCCAGATGGCATCGCAACCCGAACGTGACTTTAGCGAGCCCGCAACGGAATCCATGAAAACCCACTCCCACGTCCACTGAGGAGTCTCGATGGACTGACGCTTTCCAATGCGATGATGATTCTCAAACTTTGCCTGAGGGCATGCCAACCAAGGGAAAACAAAGTCACCCATGTAGCCTTTACATTGTGCCATTAGCAACCTCGACGAAGACTACCTCAAATTAGTCCACGGAAGCCAAATAAAACCTATGAGATCCCTGAAGGCATCCGGCGCATTCGTCAACCTCCACGGCAGTACTTAGAACTTGTAGTGCCTAAGTCGGTCATGAAAGGCCATCATCAGAATGTCCGACTCCCGAATCTCTAATTAGTGGTACACTGCGAAGATCGATCTAAGAGAAGACACTCGCTCCCAGAGCTGGTCAAACACATCCTCAATTTGTGAAAAGGGGTACTTGATCTTCAACCTCCACAGAAAGATCAAAACAACTCCTTGAACGATTAAGTCCAAATTCTGCTCCTCGAGCATCTCGATGCTCCTCAGCCTGGAGCTCATGATAACCCTAACACGCTGGGTAAGCCACACAACTGTACTTAATTCGTAAGACGCGCAACAAGAGGTCGTCGAACCCTGACAATGCCTATGAACGTCATTTACCTGATATGACGGTTGAGTCCTATCATGAACACTTGCGCTACACCTGCGCTACACATGCCGCCACTGACAGGTCGCCCAACTACAATCATTGGAGCTCAAGCAGCTTGCACTCAATGGGCAGATTCATCATTGGGGGTCCACACCCTCGACATCATTTGGTAGCCCTCTCCCGATGTGGCCTCTACCTGGTAACCTCCCATATCCACTATCTCTGCCATATGGGCACACCAACAAGCGTCCTAAATAGTACCTAGGAGCACCTCATAGGGATCTGGCCTCGACCGGGTAGCATCAACACACAATGATATATTGAAGAGACTCCAGATGTGGTTATGGAACCCAGTCCAAAAGCAATCGCCCACCAAGCTGCAAAAGGACGCATCCAATCCCGATCGTACGCATCACCACTCGCTACAACACCTTCCTTGTGAGAGGGAAAGGCAATAATCAAACAGATGTTTCAAAAATATTCCTTGACTGGGGAAAATAACCCCTTGGGAGAGCACCATGAGGTCCCGATGTAGGATATCCCAATAACCAAATAAGTAACACGGAGCACCCTAGCTCGGGTCTCAATGATGACCCCACAAGGCCCCTTAATCCCAAGAGTGAGAAAAAAAAATAAAAGAAGGCATCACATTAGGTGATGCCACATACCTTACTCTCAAATACTGGAAGTCGGCGGCGTATGCGGACTCCATAGTTACAAGCAATACTGACGCAGGAGAATAAAATTCCTTGATCGAAGCGCGATCTACAAGTAGACGGTCAATATAAATCCATCAATCTGAAATTCCAAGGCTAGACTCCTATATAGGCCGTGGTCCCACAACAGGGGACCCAACAACTGACTCTGCTCCACCGACCAAGTCAGCAACACACGGAGCACAAGGGTGACCACGACCATGTCAACGAAAGCGAGGAGGCATGTCAGCAACCTAAGACGAAGTACCAAGATCAGAGTAATCGGATAGAAATTATATGACTCATCTACAGGACTAGACTTAGGCTTTGACATGACCAGGCTCTGATACCACCTTTGTTATGCCCTGAGGCGACCATCCCCGGGACCATAACAATCATACAGTATCAGGAGTCATAACGAGAGGTCAATAATGACTCCAAATAAAATACAACAATAACCAATATGGATCGAATAAAGTAATAAGGCAACAGGGAAGCGATAGCCAATTAAAAATGCGAAAGCATAAAATACAGATAAGTCTATAAATCAAAAATATTATTACAGACCCGAATACACAATCACTGTCATGTGATAGTCCAAGTCTATTCCAAATACAACCATATGTGAAACACGCACGATTACTAATACACACACAAGAAAATAGGATAGCTGACATCCTCGCACTCGCCAATCGAAAGGTGGAACGCTCCACGCACAAACCCCGTCAGAGGGGTGCTCCAGCTCCATGCCAACCCAGTCCCTGGTCGATAAACAATACACGAGAGGTGAGCTACAAGCTCAGTGAGGGGCAAGAATCCAAGTTCTACAATGATAATATAATATTAGCAAAATTTTTCTCTAAGGAAGGATATGGACGGGAGAACTCCAGATATAAATGTCACGTGGAGGAGTGACCTATTCTCACCCTCACCCGTACCCTCTGCTGGGGGGGAGGAGAGGTTTAGGGAACAACTAATTCATTAATAGTGACATATAGTATCATAGGCTAGCACTACGCTACAAAAATTATCCGCATTGAGATAATACGTTACAATGCCTTGCATCTAGGGGTGGTAAACGAGCCGAACGAGCCGAGCTTTGACATGTTCAAGCTCGGCTCGTTTATAAACGAGCCGAGCTCACGAGCCTCAACGAGCCTAGCGTTCTTCTTCATTTTAGGGTTTTTAGGAATTGAAAATAAAATTTTAGTCTAAAAGAGCCAAGTTCATGAGCTTAAACGAGCATAACTTTATATTAATTTAATATTCTGATTTTATAAATGAGTTTAGTCAAGCTTCAACTAAGTTTTAATAACATAAACGAGTCAAATTTGAACATAAAATGAAGCTCGATACAGCTCCCGAGCCTAACCGAGCTTTAAAATTTGTTCAAGCTCGCTCATTTATCTAAACGAACGAGCCTGAACGAGCTCAAACCGAGCCGAGCCCGAGCGGCTTGGTTCGTTTACCAGCCCTACTTGCATCATCCGATAGCCCTCTCCCGGGTAGTCCTCATCCTGGCGGTCATCCATGGTCGGTAATCAGGAATCGTACGATAGTCACATCATACTCTGTGCATTCCCAACATACGGTGGCAGAACGCAAGGCAGATTCAATATCGGGTAGCTTCAATGTACGATGATGTAGAGAAACAGTACTCCACGCTTGCGATACCATCTTTTAGTCCCAAAGCCTTCCCCGGGATGTGGCCCATGATCTTCATTATATGCCAGCCGAGATTTTCATTTTTAGGGCGGCTTCTCTTTGCAGTACTGGGGGGAGGATCTTGGGGATCCAGCCAATTGGCCGGGAAGTCTAGAATGTGGACGGTGGTTTCCATGGGCATTGGGTTGGTGGTCTTTATGGCGATGGTCTCATTGTCGGTGAACCTGGCTTTGGGTCCTTTGACCACATCTCCCTGTATTTTGATTATTTGATTCCCCATGGGGAATTTCAAACACTGGTGTAGAGGGGAAGAGACTTCCTTGATAGAGGCCAGCCATTTACGCCCTAAAATCATATTATAATCTGAATCCATTTCTAGGACATATGTTTCGACGCTAGTTTCTAGGGGTCCTACTCTTAACTGGAAGCTTTTAAAGCCAAGAGCCGGACGAGCCATTTTATCATAGGCAAATATACGGGTGTCCATTTCGAGGAGCGTGGTTATGTGTCCGTCAATATGTTCGAAGGTGTGTAGTGACATGAGGTTTACCCCTGCGCCAGTGTCAATTAGAACTTTATCTATTGGGTACCCCTCGAGGTCAACTGTTATGCACAGGGTGGAGGTGTTGATGACCTTATCATGGATTTCTTCTTTGGGTCTAAAGGTTATCATCGGTCCTAGTCCTGCAAAAGCCAAAGCTATCAGCACACCTAGGGTTGAGATTTGTGTGTCAACTTGGACTCTTTCCAGAAACATTCTTAGGACATGTTGGTGATGTTCTGAGGTTTCGATCAGCTCTAAGATGAAAATTTTTGCTGGGATTTTTCAGAGTTGGTCGAGGATATCGATCCTATCCCTGACATTGGGCTCCTCAGTTTCTGTTTCGGGTACGTGACGCCTATAAGAGGGGACAGGGTTGAAGATTCTTCCTGCCCTAGTATTGTGATGATTTAAGGTGTCTACCGTGGTTCGGGGATGTAGTTGTGATGAGTTCGGTTTTTTGCTGGCTGATAAGATGGGTGATAGTTGGGGGATTGATTTAGGGAGGGGAGGCCTTATGGGGCTTGGGAGAATGGGAGAAGAGGCCGGCAGAATGGGAGAAGAGGCTGGTAGAGTGGGAGCCGATAGAGTGGGAGCAAGGGCTGGGAGAATCAGAGCAGAGGCTGGGAGAATTAAGCCACTTGGAATGATCCTGGGTGGTTCTTCGTGGTCGGTAGCCCTTATGGTGTAAATTATTTTGATGCTTAGGCTTTCTGGCTCTTCTACGAGGGTCTCTGTGGCTAGTTTTGGGTTTCGTGTTTTGGTTTCTACAGGGCCAGGATTTTCTGGGGTTTGCCTGGATAGTGGACTCGATTGGGCCTTTGGTGTAGCCAAGCTGTTCCTAAGTCCCCTAATGGTGGCCAGTCTAAGCGCCTTTCTTCATCAAGGTCGTAAACAATGTCTCGGAATGAGAAGCATTGTTCGATAGTGTGACCGTGATATTGATGATATGGACAGAAAAGGGCGGTGTTGGCACCGATAGGTGAAGGCTCGGCCGTGGGCAAGGGAAGGTTATTGGTTCCTACCAGGGCCTTGAAGAGGTTTCCTAAGGTTTCTGTGAGGGGTGGATAGCAATTCCTCTTACTTAACCCTCTTGGATTATAGGAAGGTGTAACCTTTTTGTAGGGGCTTGGTGTATGCTGTTTAGGGGTTGGGTTTTGGTTCTTCAGGAGAGTGGAATAGAAAGGGGTTCTAGGCTAACATTGTCTTGAAATTATGGGGCTTTGGACTGGGAAACTTTGGATTACCGGGTTTTGTGGTAACGGCACGAGAGCGGGTACTGATATAGTAGTGAAATTTTAGTTTGGTTGCCGAGATGGGGCATATCCGGACGAACCAGGCGTGTACTGTCTCGGTGCCGTTCCTCGAACAGGAACCCATGCTCTGTTCAGGTAGAGTGCCGAAACATGTGTAATCCCCACTACTGTGGGGGTTTGCGCCTTACATGGCGGTTGTCCAACCCTATGGTTGATAGATGGGGACTGAGTTTTGACTACTGGGGCTGCACAACAGGAAATCTTGTTGTGATGGTTAATAAGAAGTTGATATGTAGTACAGTCCTCGAACAAAGATCTGGACTCAGGCTCTGTAACATCATGTCAATTTCTTGACATTCTGTGAGTTGCAGGCCGGTTCGGTGGATAAATGTGAGCCACCGAGACACATATTGTTCAAATTCCTCCCTAAGCCTCATTCTCTCTACGGTTAAATCCAAAATAGAGGAGATTCTGATCCTCTGGTATCCGTAGCAGCCTAAGAACTTCTCGCTTACAGCCGAAAAGTTCGACAAGTGCTCTACAGGGAGGGTGGAGAACCATTGTAGCGCTTCTCCTTCCAATGATTTCTAGAAGAGAAACTAACAGGGGTTGATTATCTAGTAACGGTTGGGCAGTTAGATAAAAGGCAGTTAGATGAATATCGGTGTGGAAAAATCCGTGTGTGGGGGTTCTTCGGGGATTCGAATCCAGTGCGCGCCTTGGCGAGTTCGATCGGATCGTCTCTCAGAAGGGTGGTGGGGTCTCGTTCCCGGTTGAGGCGCCCGACAGCGGCTCAAGGGAATTCCGGTGTGTGAGTGATCGCCAGAAATGTTGGGTTGGATTTGATCGCCTTGTGGGGGGGAGTTTGTGGGGTCTCTGCTCTGAGACACGGATATACCGTACATAGAGGTGAAAAGACAGGTAATCATATTCTACTTTCGGCTTAGCTAGAGGAGTCTTGGGTCAAGTGGGGTGTAGGTGGGGGTAGATAAGGGGCGGCTAGTGGGTTTGAGCCGTCGGGTAGGGGGCGGCTATCTAGGGTTAGCCGTCCGGGGCCTGGGTCAACCTGGGCAGAACCAGGGTAGGGAAGGGGTTGGATTTTGGCTGAGCTTAAGCTGGGTTTAACCTGGGTTTTGGAGGGTGGATTGAGAGGGTGATTTTGTGTAGGGAATGAGTTTTTCTCTCACAAATGGGATTCTCTTTCTCTCTCTTTAGGGATTTCAAGTAGTGGGTATGGGAATTGGAATTGAGGGTGTGTTGATGATGGTGAACTATGTTGATTGAGGATTTAATTTATTTTAGAAAGGCTTGGGGCCTCCTCTATTTATAGTAAAAAAGAGGCAGGGGAATATCCAGGGGGTAATGGAAGGGCTTGGTTAATAGTGTGTTTTATTAAATCATTCATTAATTCTCTAACAAGTGAAGGGTGGCTTGTTGAAACTAGCCGTCCAAGATGGGGCGGCTAGTTTCTAGTAGCCGCCCCCATCATGACGTGCTAAACGTCCAATCTCTGACAAGTGGTGGCTTGGGTCGCTTACTTGGATTGAACCGGCCAAGATGGGGCTGCTAAAGATCATAAGCCCCCACAATGATCACCATTTAATGCTGCTTTATGTCGCATCCAGTGAAGCGGTTTGGGGTCTGCCAGGGGGCGGTTAGTGGAAACTAGCCGCCTGGAAGGGGCGGCTAGTTAGGGTTAGGTGCCCCTTTCCAGGGCTTTGGGTTTTCTAAATGCTCTAGGCCAGGGTTTTAGGTTTCTAGGGTTCGTGCCAGGGTTTAGGGTTTCTAGGGTTTAGACTAGGGTTTAGGGTATCTAGGGTTTGGACCTGGGTTTAAGGTTTTCGGTTTTCTGAGGTTTGTTTTGTATTTGATGCCCAAATGTGGGTTATTTTCAAGTATTACTTAAAGTATTTTCATCTTTTTGGACGGTCAAAATTAAGGTATCTATAATTGTCCCTCATCGGATGGAGTCTTTGTGTGAAATAGAAAGACTTCGATCGATGATAAGAAAAAAGACCCTTATTTTGGCTGGCCCAATATTCAAGAAGTTTAAGTCGTATGACTAATACCATTCGAGGAGTTCATTTAGACTATCAGAGGCTAGGTCTTGACTAAAATTTTCAACTGAAAAGATGATCAAAGTGGAAGGCGGGAAAAGTAAAATGGTGAGTGATCCAACCCACGGTCGGGGTTCTTAGCCATCGTACATGGAGCAGTCCGACGTCAGTTTCCTCGTGCCTACCGTTCTCGTGCTTAGAAAGCTCAGCAAAGAGGGGATATCGCAAATAGAAAGCAAGTAAAGTGTTTGAATTGGTGGATGGATCATCTGAAGGATAAAAACTCTGGAAAGAACCAAAACTAAAGAAATTCGAGGTTGAACGGTACTGAAAATGTGATAAAACTCCTTAGAGAGTTATGTTTGATCAGTAGGACTTGGAAATAAAACAATACCTGGCTGTTTGGTTTTTAGAAAACTTGAAAAATAAATGCATTCGGGAGCTGGAAGGGGGCGGCTACTCAAAAGGAGCCGGCAGGGAGGGGCGGCTAGTGGAAACTAGTCGCCTCCCTGTGCGAAGCAGGAAAGACTTCGACCGATGATAAGGAAAGAGACCCCTATTTTGGCCGGCCCGACCTTCAAGAAGTTATGCCAATACGAGCAGTACTACTCGGGGAGTTGATTTAGACTATCAGAGGCTAGGTCTTGACTTAGAATTTTTATCCGAGAAGATGATCCAGGTGGAAGGCGGGGAAAAGTAAATGGAGAGTGATCCAACCCGCGGTCGGGGTTCTTAGCTATCGTGCACGGAGCAGCCCAGCGTCAGTTTCCTCGTGCCTACTGTTCCCGTGTTTAGGAAAACTCAGCAAGGAGGGGATATCGCCGACAGAAAGCAAGTAAAAGGTTGATTTGGGTGAATTGGATCATCCGAGGGATAAGAACTCTAGAAAAGAACCAGAACTGAAGAAATTTGAATCTGAATTGTACTGAGTGTGTTGCAAAACTTCGGGAGAGTCGTGTTTGATCAAGTAATGCCTGGAAATAAGCCAATACATGGCTGTTTTGGTATGGAGAACCTTTGAATTTTAGGGCTGAAAAGATTGGAAGGGGGTTTTTTTAAGCAAAAGAGAAAAACTGGGAGGGGCGGCTAGTTGTAACTAGCCGCCCGAGAGGGGGCGGCTACTCGCGGGTAGCCGCCCCTCGACTGGGTCCCTTATAACCGAAAAGACCCTCTCTCTCTCCATATGTTTTTAAAACGGTTTCTCTTCCCTCTTCTCTTCTTCCCTTCGGTTTCAAACTCGAAAACCCTGATTTCTTTGCCATTCTTTCCTCCATTTCGACCTCAATCTTTCTCTTTCCCTTGATTTCGAAACCCTAGTTTGGGTTTTCCTTTTTCTTTTCCAAACCGAGGAG
Organism: Acorus calamus; assembly: GCA_030737845.1. NCBI lineage: Eukaryota > Viridiplantae > Streptophyta > Magnoliopsida > Acorales > Acoraceae > Acorus > Acorus calamus. The sequence goes on along the minus strand of CM060858.1, from coordinate 22,714,256 downwards.
ATGACGAGGTCGAAGGCGATCGCTTCGAGGGGGAAACGACCGCGGGTAGCTCGTGGAGAGCGTAGCCCGAGCTCTTCATCATCGGAGAGCGATAAGCCGGAGGTCGAGGCCGTGGGGGAGGGTATGGGTACGATGGAGGTGCCGCCGGTGGATATTGGCGTGGGTGAGGTCAGGGATTTGCCTTCGGGGGCTGTCCCGGAGGTAGGGGGGAGTGTGATAGGCTATACACGTAAGAGGAGGCGCGGGGATCGACCGGTTGTGGCCGAGGAGGTGGTTCCGGGGGTTGGAGAATCGATTGAGGGTGCAACCGAGGGGGTAGGGGTCGAGGGAGTTAGCGAGGAGGTGAGGGCGTCGTTGGATGCCCTTGTTGGGATGTTCGATAGGGAGGCCACAGAGGCCAGGGCTGAGGAGGAGGAGAGTAGGGCTATGGGGGCCTTTGCGGAGTTTATCTCCGGCATGGGGAGGGTGGAGGGGATAGGAGAGGCCAGGGACGGGGCCGGGGAGGCCGAGGGTATGGGCACTGGGGCCGCTGAGGCCGGTGTGGGTGTTGGGGTTGAGGCCGAGGAGGCCGTGCTTGAGGAGGATGAGGAGGAGGATGACGACGGGATGGACGATCCCGACGAGGCCGAGGTGGACGCCCCTGGGTCCACACGGGCCGTGGTATGTTCCTAATCTTTTAGTCTTTGCCTTTTATTTTGGTGTATATGCATGTGTTGGTGGTATGAACAGGTTGTATGTGTGTATTATACTCGTATATGTGTGTTATTTTTTAAATAGGCATGCTTGTGTATAAGTTAATCACGGTGGGATGTGTAAGCATGCTGTCATGGGTTTGTTTTTATAGGGAGGGGGGTAATTTCTATATATATACATACATGTTATATGCATATAAAGGAGAGAGAAATGATATAGCTAATATGCTTGCATGCGATACTTTTCAATGTGTACTTGATTTCGTACGTGTTTGATCGTGGTAGAGCATGAGGGGGTGTATGCATGCATTCTATGGGTTCAAGTTCCATATGGCTGTATTGCTTAGGTGTGTTTTGGTAGTTTTGATGTAAGAAAGTGTGTGAGTGGTGACCACGGTGGGATGTGTTTGATATTTGTTTAGCATGCGTGATCATATGAGGAGTGTAGTTTCTTACTTTCATTCTTTTAGCATGTGGGAGTCTTGATTTCGCTAAGCATGGTTTAAAATGATTTCGTAGATTTGGACTCTTACCTCTCACTTGCTTTTAAACTAACCCATGTTCCCTTCGTTGGTTTTGTAGAGGCCGAATCGTATCCGGGCTTTGTGGCACGGGACGAAGAGATGGTACGACGCCTTGGGGCAGGGGGAGATGAGCTTGGTGGATGGAGCGGGCTTCCGTTCCTTCTTTTTGATCGAGCCATTCCACGTCCACCGTCCATATGTGGAGGCCTTGGCGGAGAGATGGGATCCGGAGAGTTGCACGTTCATCCTCCCTACCGGTGCTGTCATGCCGACGCTCGAGGACGTCCATCGGATCACCGGCCTTCCGGTTCTGGGGGAGGCGGTGATCGCGGCTACCCTAGCTGACTACAGGGGGCTTTTCCGAGAGTTGATCGGAGAATGGGAGTTCGTGGAGCGGGAGCGAACGCTGAACCGGATCCCTTTGGGGCGGCTTTCGGGGCAGTATGGCCTCGGTTCCTTCACAGAGCGCCAGAAGGGCGAAGCTGCAGCTAGCTTCGAGAGGCGGCGGGCGTTGATTGAGGCGAGGGAGGCGGCTGCGTGTCCACAGAGGGCACGGAGGGAGTTGAGAGCGTTCTTCCTCTACTTCTTTGGCCGGGTCCTTTTCTCGACGGCCTCTGATAAGGTCTCCTCTCATTCCCTTCTACTGATGCGGGACTTGGAGGGCATGGGGCGCTATGCTTGGGGAGCGGCGATGCTTGCCCACTTGTTTGCGGAGCTCTCGAAGAAAGTCAGGAGGGCTGGAGGAAAGAACCTTGGTGGCTTCGCACCATTCCTTCAGGTATGTGTAAGTGATGAGTGTCTTCTTCTTGGTTTAGCTTTACTTTGGTCATGATAAATTCTCTCTTGCTTTGTTAGATCTTCGGGTACGAGCACTTCGCCATTGATCGCCCGACTTTGGCTCCGTTCGATCATGCCCTCCCTTGGGCCATGAGATGGGAACCCCGGGGATCTTCCCGTTTGCACCGCCTCGCCCAATTCTGAGAGGCCTTCTGCGTCTTGTCGGAGGAAGAGGTATGAGTTTTCTTTGAATTTGTTTGGCTTGTATTTGGTTTTCTTTTGACTAAGCGCTCTTCCTATCTTTCAATGCTTTTTAGATGACGTGGAGGCCTTACTCGGAGGAGGTTTCCGAGGCCCTGGCGCGAGACATCTGGCTGATCTACTTCAATGAGGTTGTGTTCCATGCGATCAGCCGGGTCGTCCGTCAGCTTGGGTACCACCAGTGGGTGCCCGATCCTCTTCCGCGGCGCCCTACTCAGCCAAGTCAGGACGTTCCTCCTACTTAGCCTCCAGTGGACGACGATACGCCGAGGTATAGTTTTTGTGTCTTGGTTTTAAGTAGAAGAATAGTATATATGCGATGAATTCATGCTTTTCTTCTTTTGTTTTGACTTAGGTGAATGTTTCGATGATGCATAGCTCAAGACTTCGAAGTTTGGAGCGTTTTGGAGAAAGATTCCCTTTTTATGCCCTCTTTTAGGTTTAGAAAAACAATCGATGCTTGTGGTTTTGGGTGGGACAATTTAATCATTCTCCTTTATATGCATGTGTTTAGAGTAGTTTAGCATGGATGGTTCATGGATATGTATGTATGTGTGAATGAATCTGGATTTTTATAGGTTTGATTCATGGATGGATATATGATTTTGAGATATGGTTGTTTTTCGAAGTGTATTTATATTGGTTTTATGAATGTATATGCGTATGAAATGTGTGTATGCAATTTTTGGAATGAAATGTTCTTAACAGGTATTTGGAGATACGAAGATTTGATTAAAATAGGACTGACAGCACTGGAATAGGTGCAGGCAGGGGGCGGCAGGGAACTAGCCGCCCAGTGAGGGGGGCTAGTTGTGTTTAGCCGCCCCCTGCCTGGGGCTTCCTTACCTGGAACAGAGGGCAGGGGCGGCTAGTACAAACTAGCCGCCCAGTGAGGGGCGGCTAGTCGGGCTTAGCCGCCCCCTGCCTGGGGTAGTTTGGTCCTGCTGCTCCTGTCTGCTGCTACTGCTGAAAGTCTTTGCGGCCGTTCTATCCTCCAATACCTATAAAACATTCTTTCCATGGACCAAGTGTTAAATCTGTCCAGGTTGTGCCCCTGCACTGACTTTCGAGCCCTTCTTGCTTGAATTGTCAAGGGCTACAATCCATCTTAAGGCGGAATGGAAATATAAATGCGAGAAAGTAAAAGTGCGGGAGACCAGGCTTTAGTGCGCAAGGAAGGGATTCCAAGTGCGTGAGTGAAGAAGAGCTTATGTGTAGGAGTTGGGGACAATTTCTTCTCACGCATGTGTGGAAGGGCATGAGGTGAGTGGAGACAATTTTAATATTTGTGGGGACAATATATGAGGACAATTTTAATATGTGGGGACAATTTTTAAGAAAATCGGATGCCAAAGTGTTTTGGAAAAGGAAAATGCACGCTTATGCGTAAGTATATGTGGCATAAGGGGGCATTTTAGTTTTTCAATGACTTTTTTAGGTGAGAGGGCAATGTTCTTGATTTTCATAAGTAAAAGACGCCATCAAGACCCCGTGGAGGAGCCCTTGTGGTCACTCATGTCCAAACCAGGATTGTATTTGAGGGGTATAAGCCTTAGGCGTCGATTTTCCTAGGTTCATGGTTTTCAAATGCTTAATCGTATTATTCTAAACATGCTGAAAAATCCATGAGTGTACCAAGAGTCAAGTCAAACAAGCTTCCTTTGGATAGGCAAGTTTCTAAATGAATTCGTGTGAGTGTGTGTGTAGGTGTAAACCTGGACGTGATCTGCCTTCGGTCAAAATTTCGCTTTTCCTGGTGGACATAGCTCAATTTTGAATCCCCATTGCAAAAAAATAAAAAGGGGAGAGGGTGAATGGGGTAAGAGTAATATCTTCCTTTCGGGCAATATTTTAGAATTGTCCCAGTCTAGCACATGTCTTACTTCCTAGGTCCCTCTGGCTTTCTTCTTTTTACCACTTCTTTATTTTTGGGTGGAAAGGTACAGTCCGTTGTTTGGATCTGTACTGGTATAGCCGTTGTTTAGCGTATACCGTGCGTAAAGGCGTGAAAGCCTGCTAAATAGAGAGTTTAACCCGTTCACCTGGGTGTTTGGCCTCTCCTTGCCTGACTTTCCTTTTTTTTTTTTTGTTTCTTTTTTTTGTTTTGATTCGAGTTGAGGGGGGGGGCTCTTCTGTTTTTCACCCCGATTCTTTTCGTGCTTCCCCTCTAGAAGTGTTTATATAGTGCCAGAGCCAGTTTTTGGGACTTATGCTAGGTCCGGGTAACTCCTTATTTTGACCTAGGGTTAATACGAGCGGGGCGAAAATAAGGGATATTTTGCTTTGGGGAGTTTTAAATTGTCCCAGTCTACGGGGTAGGCAATTTTTCTTCCATCAGGCAAATCTAGTCCAGTTATACGTGTGTGAAGGGAACGACATGATTTGGCAGAAACGTGTTCAAATAGATACGAGTTTATCTTCGAGAGTCTTATAATTCTATCTTCAAGTACTAAACGCTGGAAATCGCAGGAAGGAAGAATAATAGTTCTTAAGTATTGAAAGCTTTTCATGCATGGAATTTCTTTAGATAAAGTGCATTCCACGAACCTGGAATCTCGACTCCTTCGGCATCTACCAGGCGGTAGGCATTCCCGGAATAGGCATGGGTGATCACATAGGGTCCCTCCCATGTGGGTTGCAGCTTTCCTCTCGGGTGAGGCTGTCTTGATGGCATGATTTGCTTAAGTACTAATTCCCCGATTTCGAATTTTCTTTTTATCACCTTCTTTTCAAATGCCCTTGCCACCCTTCTTTGGTAGGCCTGGGCATGGTCTGCCGCTCTTAATCTCTTCTCGTCCAGTAGTTCGAGGCGTAGTAAGGATAAATGTATACTTATGTTTTTGAAAAGGGGCCTGCGTTGGCGAATAGATATGTTTTTGGAAAGAAAAGAATGGAGATAAAGTTTGGAAAACGATTTTTGTTTTTAGAAGACAAGTATGGAAAGACCGTTTGTAAAACGTTTTTCGGTTAAAATTATGGAAGTATGGCTTTGTAAAACATTTTGCTTTGAAGAAAGGTGTGGAAGCGTAGATTTGGAAAACATTTTCGTCGTGAAGAAGAGTGTGGAAATGTAGTTTGTAAATATTTTCGTTGTTTTTAGAAATGATGTAAAGACAGTTAGAAAACATTTTTTTGTTTTTTTGTTTTGAAGAAAGATGCTTGGAAACAAGTATGTTCAAGGTTTGAGAAATGAAAGCTGATTAGCATGTATATTTTTTGGATTTTTGTTTCTTTTTCGGAAGCAGGTAAACAAATATGTATAGGAGTTAAAAGCGAAAGCTAGTAAACAAATATTTTGGCCTTTTGTATTTTTGGAAAAGCTGTAAACAAATATGTACAGGGTGATGAAAGCGGAAAGCTGGTAAACAAATATTTTGGTCTTTTGTATTTTTGGAAAAGCTGTAAACAAATATGTACAGGGTGATGAAAACTTACCCGGGAGGATCGGTACCTGGTTCTTGAATTTGTATTGCCTCCTCGGGTCGGCTTCTTTTTGATGGCCGGCTGATGTCTGGTGGGGGTCCCCTGTTCCCAAATTCTCCCTCCCTGAGTCTTTTCAAAGGCCTCCCTTGATGGAGTAGTTCTTCGTCTGTGGCGCCTGGTTGCCAACATGCGAGCACCTCTAGCCGGATGCGCATGGCACAGACGCTCCAATTTCGGGCCTGAGTATTATTAGAGCGCGCCTCTCCCCATATGGATATTACCTTCCCGCGGTACGGGAAGCGAAGACATTGGTGTCGGGTGGATGAGACGGCTTCGATGCTGTTGAGCCATGTCCTCCCAACAATCAGAGGGTGGGGTGATTGAATGTTCATCACCATGCAGTTAACGATGGTGGAGACTGGGCCGATCTTCAGTGGGAGCGTGACTAGTCCGCAGGCGTTCTTGCGTGTGCTGTCGAAGGCGTAAATGTATTCGTCTGAGGGCTCCAATCTGGGAACCTGGCCTTCTAGCTTTTGGTAGGCGGAATATGTAAGGACGTTAGTTTCCGCTCCCGTGTCAATGAGAATGTGACGGAATTCCCTTCCCCCGAGTATGGCGGTGATTGAGAGGGGTGCGGAACGTGCTCTGGCTTTTGCGACTTCATGGGGGAGGAAGGTGATCGAGTTGGGCACCGCAAGATTGCTTGGTGGACGCTGGGTCCTGGCCGCTTCTTCTGAGGGAGAGTTGTTGTCACAAGGGGACCCAGGTGGGCTACCGCCTTCATTCTCGTTCCTCGGTCGGAGGGCTAAGGTGAACATATTGTGTATGGCCCAATTGTTCTCGTTCTCGTATTGGAGGCGTGCTTCTCCCCAAATTGTCAGTACATGATCCAAGAAGGGCAGTCGAAGGCATTGGTGTCGGGGGGAACAGATAGCTTGGATGCTGTCTAACCATGGTCGCCCTAGCATCAATGGGTACCTCGTGTCGATGTCGGCCACGAAGCAGGCTACTTCGCAGATGAGAGGTCTGACGGATAGCTCGAATGTTCCGGGGCCGCGGAGAGTCTTCCCGGTATGGTTAAAAGCTTGGATAGTATGGTAGGGGGTAGACTCGCAGTCGGGGATCTGGGAGGTCATGGTCAGTGAATGAAATGGTCATTGGGCGGCGGGGGCCATTGACAGTGTCGGTACTCTTGGAGGACCCGTTATCGTCCGGATGTAGATCATCCGACGTACATTCCCCTCCTTCGGGTCCTTCGCTAGCTCCTTCGGGGATTTCCTCAAACGGCTCTTCTTCTTCGTCTTCTCCCGGATTTTCTAGTCCACTTTCGTCGGACTCGAGGTTGATGACTGCGGGGAGGGCGAGGAGTGCGTCTTCTTCTTCGCCATAGAGTATGGCGAGGTCATGGTCGTCGAGGTTCAGCTGGAAGGGCTCGTTCTGCTCTTCCTCCTCGGACTCTTCGGATAGGCTGCCATCAGTAGCACCTTCCGAGCTGCTTGGTTCTGGCGATGGTTGTCTCCCTCTCCTGATCATGTTGACCGCGTGGGCTCTAGATGTGGAGGCTTGGGTATGTCCTGGCAAGGGGTCAGTCAATATGCCAAGTGGCTTGGGTGCTTGGGGATTTCCCTGGCTCAGATGGCCTTTGATCATGGCCCAGTCAAGGCGCCTGTCATCATTAAGATCATAAACGAAGTCCCGAAAAACAATGCATTGTTCTACGGTATGGCCATATTGTTGATGATATTGACAGTAACGCGCCGTGCTGGCCCCGGGTAGTGAAGGCCTGGCGTCGGGGAGGGAGATACTATTTGTGTCCAACATCACCCTAAAGATCCTAGTTAAAGTTTCTGGGAGGGGAGGGTAAGAGTCCCTCTTTCCCATTCGTCTTTGGTCGTAGGATGCGGGCGGTCTAACCTCGTTATAAGAGCTTTGTACGGGCTGCCTAGGGGTTGGATTTTGTGCTCTTGGGGGGGCGGAGTAAAAGGGAGCCCGAGTTTGAGTTTGGCTCTGGATTATAGGGCTTTGGAGTGGGAAATTTTGGACTGTGGGGCTTTGTCGTATTGGCACGGGGACGGGTACTGATCGAGGGGTAAAATGTTGATTTGCTTGCCGAGGCGGTGCATATCCGGATGATCCGGGCGTGTACTGTCTCGGAGCTGTTCCTCGGTCAGGAACTCGTGCTCCGTTCGGGTAGAGTGCCGATACTTGGTTAATGATCCCCTCTACCGTGGGGGTTTGCGCCTTACGAGGCGGTTGTCCAACCCTATGGCTGATAGGTGGGGACTGGGTTTGTACTGCTGGGGCTGCACAACGGGAAATCCTGTTGTGGCGGTCAATCAGAAGTTGATACGTAGTGCAGTCTCCGTACGAAAGGCTCGTACGGAGCTCTGGACTCAGGCTCTGTAACATCATGTCAATTTCTTGACATTCTGTGAGTTGCAGACCGGTTCGGTGGACAAGGGTGCGCCACCGAGACACGTATTGTTCGAATTCCTCCCTAGGCCTCATTCTCTCTACGGTTAGATCTGAAATAGAGGGGGTCCTAATCCTCTGGTAACCGTAGCGGCCCAAGAATTTCTCGCTTACAGCCGAGAAATTCGACAAGTGATCTACAGGGAGGGTGGAGAACCATTGTAGTGCTTCTCCTTCCAATGATTTCTGGAAGAGGAAGACTAGTAGAGGTTGATTATCTAGAAACGGGCGTGCGTCTAGATAAAAGGCAGTCAAATGAATGTCTGGGTCTCCACGACCGTTGTACCGGCGGAATTTGGGGATTTTGAATCCCTCCGGTAGGTGGACTGACGGGATTTGTCTCAGGTTATGTAGAGACATGTGTTTGGGGGCCGAGGGACCAGTCTCAGAGAGAATTCTCCGGATGGTATCGTCCAGTGTTTCTCCCCGGGGAGGGCTGCCTAGCGGTCCCGGGTTTGGGGTGGTCTGGTAGGGACCTAGGGTGGAAACGGCCGGAAACATTGGATTCGCGGGGAAAGGGGGGTGAATGAAAAGACACTCGGGTTGACCGAGTGACTGGGTGTTGGTGGGGCTTTGGGAGTGGATTTAGGGGTTTCGACAGGGGTTTCCTGTCTCGAGGTCTTGGCATGACGGTAGTTAATGAGGTCATGAAACATGTCCTCTACCGTTTGATACCCTAGACTAGCCATCCTTTCCTCTAGATGGGTCAGGAACTGTGTGGCCTGACCCTCTTGGTGATTCCTTTCCTCTAATATCTCCTCTTCCATGTGGGATTCCATGACGTAGAGTGGGGGGATGAATGCAGATTGTAAATAAAGCAGTAAAGGATTGCGCAGCTGTGTGCGATAAAGCAGTAAAGGATTGCGCAGCTGTGTGCGACTTACGAAAGCAGTAAAGGATTGCGCAGCTGTGTGCGACTTACGAAAGCAGTAAAGGATGTTATAATGCACAGTAGAAGAGGATTTAATTCAAGGAGTGAGAAACTCTAACCTTCCTAGAGGGTTGATAGCATTTTAGTCAAGTTTGTAAAAGGGGGCAGAAGAGGATTACCTTTTGTTGTTTTTCACGAGGGAGGTCCCACCGTGATCGCCAGAATTTGTCGGTTGTCGGAAAGGGGGGTCCGGGCGTGTGTGGGGGTTCTTCGGAGGGTTCGGATCGGATGCGTGCCCTGGCGGGCTCGGCCGGATCGTCTCCTCGGAAGGGGTGAGGGTTGTGGTTCCTGGTCGAGGCGCCCGACAGCGGCTCAAGAGGATTCAAGGGGGGGTTTGTGATCGCCACCTGCTTTTTCTAAAAACAGGAAAGGGTTTGGGTTTGATCGCCTACGTGGGGAGTTTGTGGGGTCTCCGCTCTGAGACACGGATATACCGTACACAGAGGTGAAAAACAGGTAATCCTATTCTGCTCCCGGGCTTGACTAAAGGAGTTATGGGACAAAGGGGTGTGAGTATGGGGTGTGTGTAGGGGGGCGGCTAATTGGATCTAGCCGTCTGGTCAGGGGCGGCTACTAGGGTTTAGCCGTCCCAGGTCTGGTTTGATTTGGGCAGAGGTTTGGTAGGAAATGGGTTTGGTTTTGGGCAGAGGCTAAACTAGGTTTAGCCCGGGATTTTGGAGGGTGAGATGAGAGGGTATTTTATGTGGGGAATGGGTGTTTTTCTCACAAAAAGGGCTCTCTCTCTCTCTCTCTTGGGATTTCTAGTGTGAAAAGGGAATGTGAATTGTGGGATGTTGGTGTGGAAGGGTTGTTTGTGGATTTGTTGATTGATCCTTTTTTTTTTTTGGGCTTGGGACCCCTCTATTTATAGTAAAAGAGGGGCAGGGAAATATCCCGAGGGTAATGGAGTGGTTTGGCTTTGATTGGACCTCTCATTAATGCTCTGGTTCTTCTGCCAGAGAACAGGTGAAGGGCGGCTAGTGCTAACTAGCCGCCCGGGATGGGGCGGCTACTTCCTGGTAGCCGCCCCTATCATGACCTGCCAAACGTCCCATCTCTGACAAGCGGTGGCTTGGGTCAGCAGCACTAGCCGCCCGGGATGGGGCGGCTACTTCCTGGTAGCCGCCCCTATCATGACCTGCCAAACGTCCCATCTCTGACAAGCGGTGGCTTGGGTCAGCTACTTGGTTTGATCCGGCCAAGAGAGGGCGGCTAAAGGTCATGACCCGCCGCAATGATCAGCATTTAATATTGCTTTATGTTCCATCCAGGGAACTGGTCCAAAGTCGGCCAGGGGGCGGTTAGGGGACTAGCCGCCCAGTGAGGGGCGGCTAGTTAGGGTTAGCCGCCCCTTTCCAGGGACTTAGGTTTTTAGGGTTTTGGTTTTTTTGGTTTAGGTCTGGGTTAGGGTTTGGCTTAGGTTTAGGTCAAGGCTAGGGTTTAGGGTTTAGGGCTAGGGTTTGGGGTTAGGTCAAGGTTTTAGGGTTCCGGTTTAGGTTTAGGTCAAGGCTGGGATTAGGGTTTAGGGCTAGGTCAAGGTTCTAGGGTTAGGGTTTCTGGTTTACCGAACCTTCGGTTCTCTATTGGTGTCCACTTGTGGGATATTTCCGTGTGTTACTTGAAGTATTTCTGTCTCTCTGGACGGTCAAAATTGGGGTATCTACACTCCCGACTGGGTCCCTTATAACCGAAAAAGGGACCCTCTCTCTCCCCACGTTTTCAAAACGATTACCCTTCCCTCTCTTCTTCTTTTTCTCCGTTTCAAACCGAAAACCTTGGTTTTAAAACACCTTGAATCCTTTATTTTTGCGTTTCACCATCCCTTTCTTCTTGATTTCGAAGCCCTAGATTCTCTTGAATCTCTTATTTCGTGCGAAATCGTAGGAGATGACGAAGGGGAAGAAGACGGCTTCGATGATGAAGCGCCTAAGGTCTTCGCGAGAGCAGAGAAGGGCTGTCTCGAAGTCGGGCTCGTCGGGTAGTGACGAGTCGGAGAGGAGGGCCGCGGAGGAGGCAACCCAAACGATGGAGACACCATTGATTGGCACGGGTGGAGATGTTGGTGCTTCTTCGGGGGTTGTCCCAGAGGTAGGGGGTAGTGTGATAGGTTATACACGCAAGAGGAGGCGTTGGGATCTACCGGTGTGGTCGAAGAGGTGGTTTTGGAGGTCCGAGGATCGATCCTCAAGAATTAACTATAATCATCTAACAAATAACAATGCTAATGAATTCTCTTGAATTGCTATACAGATGCATTACTCGGATGCGTGGAAAGATAGTTAAGTTTTCACACTTAATAATGAGAAGGCATGACCCTAAAGGCGGGTCATCCATGCGCCTATTACAAATAGGCCAAGCATACTATCATAACTATCAATTAACGAATACCAATACGATAAATGAATTCTTCTGAATTTCCATATGAGAGTATCGCATGGATCCACGGTAAATAAACTGTTACATTTGCATAGTAAAACAAAATATGATCCCGACCATGGATCGCATATATGCCTATCACAGTTATACCTGACTAATTAAACACACACACGATTATTACAAGAGAAACTCTATCATAAGAGTGATACATGGACCACATGTCCAAATAACTTATGATTAAACCATGTACATACACATATATGCACACTTTATACAATCCAACAAGAGGAATTTTATAATAAAAGAGATACATGTACCACATGTTCAAATAACCTATTATTAAACCATGTACATACACATATATGCACACTTTATACAATCCAACAAGAGGAATTCTATCATAAAAGAGATATAGGGACGACATGTCCAAATAACCTATGATTAAACTACGTATATACACATACATGCACACTTTATACAATCCAACAAGAGAAATTCTATCATAAAAGAGATATATGGATCACATGTCCAAATAACTTATGGCATGCTATTATTCTCTATATTTCATAATATATAAGACACAAAAATAATACTAGCAATTCACATATAAACTAAACATGCAAGTTGTCTAGCATGATATGGGTCTAATATAGCAATACAATTTAGAATCAAGATTGAGTATAGCTATAAAACCCCATGGATATGCAATGCACAATCACATGCATCGAGCGTTTCCAAAAAGGGGGGTGGATCGAACCACTCACTGATACTTGAATCGTTGCGCGTCCGGTCTACGAGATCTGCAAAACACAATAAAATATAGATAAACCGTGTGCTCAAATCAAATATAAAGCTTCCTCTAACAAATGTAAGCCTACTTCATGGAGAAACCAACTCTTAATATTGCCTATAACATTCATAAATAACTCATTGACACAGCCATGCAAAACTGGTCCATCTGCAGCAAACTGCCCTACCCTTTGAACTTCACAGCATCAAATACATATCAAAAAATTATGCAATAATTCATGCATGTTCTATGATATCATAACCTAATTTAGCCTCTACATGCCCGAAATAAAATATGTTTAAACACTGGACAATTCCTGTGCGAATCTGGACAGTCCATGCAAATTGGCTTATAACTCACAACACATGAAATATTATAGCACCAAATTTTATATATAACATCTAGACATGTAGATAATCATATCACATGAAGAGAGAATAGTCATAAAATGCCTCTAGGTACTAGTTTTACAAAGATTTTCACAAAACAGAAATCTGTCTTACTGTGGCACAAAACCCCCAACAACAAGAAATGGGAAAAACCACATACAACAGCACCTGAGCATCCTTGCTGACCACCCAATACACTAAATAAAACATTAATACTTCATTGAAGCATAACCACAAACACCTACATTGCATAAAGGGGAAGCAAACTTACCATGAGAAGAAGAGGGGAAACAGATGCACATATGGGATTCCACCACCACGACAAGCAATCAATCCATTACACATGTATACCCATAACCATCACTAGATCAGAACCCTCACATAAGCCAAAACAAACAACAAGGTCAAAAGAATGCCATGGAAAAGAAGATGGAGGTGGGGAGGATTACAAGGTTCACACACATAGTCACATTTCATGCTCCACCACACCAACTCTTCCAATCTTCCACCTCTTCTCTTCTTCTCCTCCTCTCTCTCTCCCTCAGATTTGCTGCTGGAGACCCAGCTAAACCCCCCTTTTTAAGTGCCAGCCAACCATTTAATAAGTGTTGAGAGGGAGGCGAAAAGACAATCCCGTCCCTGATTTAAAATTCTGGACAACCTTCACCAAAACAGCCATAACTTCTACAATCTAGATCCACATTATACAATTCAAAATCTGTTGAAAATCCAAGAAGATTATCTACAACTTTTATGTTTATGACAAGATCTAATAACTCCTCTAGCTATTCCAAAATATGAGCTAAACATCAAACAGTGCTGCTGCCAGGATTTTCTCATCCTCCAGGGTATAGTTAGAAAAATGCCTATAACTTTTGCTACATGAATCCAGATGATCTAATTCTACTTTTGTATGATAGGTAACTAAAAAATAAACATCCCATGATAAAATCATATTTAACCTACTTCATCTTAGGCATTAACAAAACTAAATACGAATATCAATCAGAATTGCATAATTTCTAAAACGACATTACAATGCGATGAAAATTTACAGGTTGGCCAATTCCCGTGCCAGGAGAATATATATGCAGTTAGATTTTTTATTTGATCACCCGAGCTATTTAAAATAAATAAAACACGATATTTGATCGTCAAAAAGTGACACAGTTTTAACAAATATTATCTCGCACTAAACAACCCACTAAGATAATGGGCCACTCGTTGCCACTTAGCCTCTGCAAGATTATATCGACACGAAAATTTTAAAATTCAGCAGTATAGTCGAATACGGAACGATTATCTTGACAACAATTATGGTACAACTGGAGTAAATATTGTTCATAATCTAGAGGAAGGAAGCGATCTATTAGAAATTGTTTCATCCTCCTCCATGTACGAATATGTGTTCTTCTTTGTCATTGTCTGGTCCTTTGAAGGTGGTCCCACCAATTAGCGGCACTACTCGTGAGTCGAAGCGGCACCAATCTGACAATCTCCTTTTCACGCACCTCCATTATCTCAAAGAATTTATCAATCTCTAAGATACAATCAAGGAACATATCGATTAACAAATCACCATTGAAATAGGAGATGTCCACCTTTGTAAAATAATTATTGTAGTACATGTGCCGCTTTCTCGGCTGACAGTTGTACAGTTCACCGCCTTCATCATCCGAGTCATCCTCATAATCAGGTAGATAATGAGAATGTTGTCGAACAATGTTATAAGCAACAGGTTGGCCTTGGACAAATCCCTCGGCGTGTATCCTGTCACTCCCAGGTCGTATGTTGTCTGTGTTGAGATTCACGCCAGTCTTCACCTCACGAAGAGCCTACCGCATTTATTGACGAAACTCCTCCCGAAGTGGCTTTTGGTCCTCCTGCAACGGCCGAAACTGCTCCTGCACCCCACGATCACCGTCAATGGGATGATTGTTTCTTGCACGGCTATGTGTCATCGAAGCCAGATGAATCCTCGCTCTGATACCACCTAACGCAGCGTGAAAATGATAGAAGGATCCAACCTACGTCAAGATCCCATAACTCCTTGAAGCCACAAGAAAGAGAAAACTCAAAAGGGAGATGATTTTATTAATTGATCAAAAAGTTGTCACTTACAAAAATGGTGGCACTCATTATATATATCACAAACATTAAATACATATTCATAATGTATTTAATGTGATAAGCAACAGGTTGGCCTTGGGCAAATCCCTCAGTGTGTATCCTGTCACTCCCGGGTCGTATGTTGTCTGTGTTGAGATTCACACCAGTCTTCACCTCACGAAGAGCCTGCCATGTTTGTTGACGAAACTCCTCCCGAAGTGGCTTTTGGTCCTCCTACAACGGCCGAAACAACTCCTGCAGCCAACAATAACATCAATGGGATGGTTGTTTCTTGCACGGCTATGTGTCATCGAAGTCAGGCGAATCCTCGTTCTGATACCACCTAACGCAGCGTGAAAACGATAGAAGGATCCGACCTACGTCAAGATCCCATAACTCCTTGAAGCCACAAGGAAGAGAAAACTCAAAAGAGAGATAATTTTATTAATTGATCAAAAGTTGTCACTTACAAAAATGGTGGCACTCATTATATAGGTCACAAACATTAAATATAATTTATAATGTGAATTATGACTTTGCTAAAAATAGTAAAGACACAATTACAATGACAATTATTAAAATCTAATAAAATAAAAGATAAAATCCTAAAAATCTTAAACTCCTAATTGACCAATAAAAGGTTATTAATATGACTTTAAATAATGAGATTTGTTAATAAATGATAAAATCTCATAAAACTTTATTTTGATGACAGATTTGAAATCAAATATTCTACAATAATTTCTTTCTAAATATGTCATACATCAATCTCCCCTTCTTAAAAAAACCCGTCCTCAAGTTTAATCTGAGAGGATCTTAGATGATCAGAAGGATGATATTTGATGTAATCAAATACACCAATAGGAGAGATTAAGATATTTTTCACCATTTTAATTGATGCATCCTCGTATTCGACCTTTGACAAAAAGCAGAGACATCTTCTTGATTTTAAATTACTTCTCAATGAAATCGACCATTGTGATATTCGCAATGTCCCCATCATTACTGTTGTCGTGATAGCATCCAAAACGCTTATGTTGGCCGTGGAGTACACCTATTTGTATGGAAGCGGAAGTCATTCGGATGGGTGTTTCGTTTGCACGAAAGAAAGGCTTAACAAATTTAGTAGTTTGTTTTAATTCACAGGTGATGATACGTCTGCTGCATGGATCTATGAACGGTCCTTTCGCTATACAGTAGGTTGTTTATGATATTAGATCATGTGATTCAGAGTTTGATAAAATCTTTCTTTTGTAAGGTCTCCCGGGCTTAGGTTAGTGCAGCTGAGGTGCTTGCAAAACACGCTTAGCAGTTACAGAACCAATTAGCTCTATCCGAGGAATTATCTGACACTATCATCAGGCTTTTTTTGGTTCCTTTGGTGGATAGAATAAACATTGTATAATTGAGGTGGCTGGTATGTTGGCCTCTCATTCTAATTGTATATAATCTTTTTTATATTAATGAAATAGATGCCCCAATCCAGGGGCTTTTCATTCCCAAAAGAAAAGAAAAAACACCCCCCCCTGTCTATGCCTTGGCTTTAAAACCAAAAGTGATGTCATACCTCTACATACAAAATCACAATGGATATATGGTGGGCTGTTACTCTAAAATTTGAGATAAGCTTCAAATATGAGTTTTCAACCTTTAATTAAAGATTAAACTAACATACATTTTATATTAAAAACAACGAAATCAGCCCTGGATATTCCTTCATTTAGTTGTAAGCAGAACATTTTTAAACGTCCGCATAACCTCTCTACCACGTTGAATCCCTTTTTGGCATGTAATGCGCATAAGATAGACTGTAGAAACTAGAAAGTAAAAGCCTGTTGGGAGAAGCCAAAATAATTGAGGTGATTATCATGCATTTGATGTTCAAATTCCAATTCAGATTCTGAAAAATGTTTTTCATCAATTCTAGTTGAACGGCTATGTTAACTATTAGATACACATGAGCATCTTCACCTTTTGTATTGGTGCTATTACACACACTCTTTGTATGCAGCCTGCATATATTATCATTTCACTAACATGACATATGTTTGGGGTATAACCTGCATATATTATCATTTCACTAACATGACATATGTTTGGGGTATATTGAAAATCAGAAAATGTCAATGTAAAATCAATAAATCTACTCAAGTCTCTATTTTATTAGGCGATATTTATTTTAGTTCATACTGTAACTGAATTAAACTAATCATATATGATAAATTATTGTAATATCATTATAAAATTACTTTCTTTCTTGCAAAATATCGATATAACTCATTGAAAACTTATGAAAAAAAATGTTTATGTAAAATCAGTAAAATACCCTTCAAATATTGAAATTACTGAGAACACCCTTATCACCCCTCCATTGAGAAGCCTCCAATGGTTAGAAGATCTAAGAGATTTACGTATTTTATAGACTTTTTCTGATTTTCATAAATTTGTAAGTGAGTTATATCGATCCCCCTTTATCATTGGTGAGTACAGAATAGTAGAAGAGTTTTCATAAATTTATTGGAGCTCTATTAAGTAAACAAAATATTTTTGGAATATTCTCGATGAACTGACAATAAATTAACTCAGGGATTAAATCTATCAACCATACATACTTTATGGGGATTGTAACATTTTTAATGATTAAAAAAACAAAATTCATGTCATGACATATGCAACACACCCCATAAATTTAAAACAAAATCTTTATGGAGATTTAAATAGGATGAATGTCAATATTTTTATGGTTGGGTTTCGTTTTGTTTTTTTTTCTAGCATTGTTACCCACCGTCCATGAGACAACCCGCGTGCAATACCTCAATAGACAAGATATATAACTTATTAAATAAAATTTATATTTTTTTTCAAGTAGGGTCATTGAATTTATCATGAATGCATACATATGTTTCATAAAAAACATTTATTTCAATACATAACGTTTATATTATTTTAAAAAAAAATTAAAATTCATGCACTGTCTGTGTAGCATTTGTTTTAAAAAACAAACATATCCCGAGTTGCTCTTATCCATTCATTAAAGCATGAAACACGTTTTCAGCGTGATATGGGTTCCGACTTCCGACCTCTCAAATCTTCTGATGTACATTAATTTGGAGCCAACCGCGCGAGGAAGCTCTCCTGTTGTTGTCACGCAATTCATTATGTGCGTGTGATTATAAAATATAACACGTGTGTTCTCAAGCTTATTAGGGTACACAAAGATTGTTCAACAATGATTGATTGTATGGTAATTGAGGGATGGACCTACTCCATATGAGCTTGGATGTCTCCTGATAATTTTTTCAATTAGCACCAAATGAATTGATGACAAGGACATGTCATGTTATCTCTTACAATTATCATTTTGGTGGTGAGTCATTCCTCTGTTTTGAATCACAACTACATATTGTTGGCTTTTTAATTAAAAAATTATATTAAAAAATAATATGATTTATATACATACATGTATGCATGGGATTTAAATATTTCAGAACATGAACTCTTATTTATTAATTAAATATTTTCTAAATGCTTTTAATACACAAAGAATAACCTTTTAAAAGTTGGTATATAAGAAACCTTTTTTTATTATAAAAGAAAGATGTATTCCACACGGTTTTGTTAGAATAAAGGGAAAAAAAATTCTTGTTATTGAATTAGAGGAGTTAAATGCTCTATTTATAGATACATAGATGAAAATCTAAAATATCAGAAAAGGAAACTAGAAAAACTATGAAACTAATAATATCACAATAATGATAATAAAGACATAATATTCTCCTAATAAAAACATAATATTCTCCTAATAATTATTCTTTAACACCCCATCTCAAACTCTGAAGGGTAGAACACTTAGAGTTTGCACAAAAATGAGAAGGTGGTGAAGGCTGACGACAACGATGGGCGGTATGACAGGCATGACACAACGTGACAGAGGCGCTACACGGCGCGGCAAGAGCGGTGGACTGCGACGGGGCTGCGCGAGGCAGTGACTGGACTGCGACGAGGCTGCGATGAGGCAGCGGCTGGGCTGCAACGGGGTTGCGCGAGGCAACGGCACGGGGGCTCCGCGGAGGCAGCGGCACGGGTGCTGCACGGGGCAGTGGCAGAGACACGGGGGCTGCGTGCGGCAACGACAGAGACACGGGGCTGCGTAGGGTAGCGGCATACAGCGCGGGAGCTGCACGGGGCAGCGGCAGAGACACGGGGGCTGCGTGGGGCAACGACAGAGACACGGGGCTGCGTAGGGAAGCGGCATACAGCGCGAGAGCTGCGTGGGGCAGCGGCAGATGGCGCAAAGCACCGACGATGGACGAGCAATATCAAGCGCGACAGACGACAGTGTCGGGAGCGCGAAAACGAATAGAGTTCGCGTAAAAAAAGCAAACAAAACAATGAATAAAAAAAAATATGGGTATAAAAAATCCACCCCCACTCCGATTGAACATTCCTCAATCGGAGCGGGGAAGAAGAAATTTTTTTTTTTGTGGATCTAGGACTTTTGAGGTGGCTCTCATACCATGTTAGAATAAAGGAAAAAGAAATTTTTGTTATTGTATTAAAGGAGTCAAATACTCTATTTATAGATACATAGAGGAAAATCTAAAATACCATAAAATGAAATTAAAAAAACTAGGAAACTAATAATATCACAATAATGATAATAAAGACATAATATTCTCCTAATAAAGACATAATATTCTACTAATAATTTTCTTTAACATTATTTACATATGGTCCTATCTAGGGTGTGTGTAAACTAAATGGAATTTTTCAATAAAAGAAGAACAATAAAAAATGTGACCAGCCAAATAATCATCTAAAATAAATATTTATTTAGTCATCAAATAAATAAAATTATAAAATCACGAACATGACATGCGGTTCCTCAGCCGAAAATGAATAGATTTGTTGTCAGTCAAATTTTTTATAAGGAACCATATGCAGGATTTGATAAAGTATATACTTCATTAATATTATTTTACTAAATAAATATAATATTCATATTTTATTAAAAAAATATGATATTTATTTGTTTTACAAAATCAAAACATTCTGTTCTGCACTTTCATTTCCATAATTAATTGGTTCGACAAATGAGTTTGCCAAAGTTAATCCAAAACCGGATTAAATCAAATCAAAGCACACTTAAATAAATGAAAGTCTTCCAATTTATTAAATGATTGACGAGTTAGACATGCCGTCACAAATGACGCAATGAATTATAGGCTGACCTAACTCTGCTCAATGTTGTCCCTCTCTTAACCTCCCACGTGGTTGACTACAAGGTCAAGTAGGGCCAAAAATATGGTCTTAATGTTACTTTGCATTCCACTTTTAACATTCAAAATATCAGTTATGCTGTTAATCTGTTATGACATGCTGTAAAAGTAGATGGCCACCGACCCTTCTCATACACACTTGGTGGTCCCAAAACACTAAACAGGACAAGAAAATTATGTACTTTCATCAATTGAAACATGTATTATTATACAAATTGAATACACTGAGATACATACTAATGTAATTTTTTTGTTGAAAAGATAAAGAAACTGTAATATCATATATTGCAATAGAATTTTTACATTATAATAACATATTATATATTGCATTTTCATATAGAGTTCGTAATTAAATGGATTGAGTCTATCAAGACTCTAATAAAATTATATAAATGAATATGAAAATAATCAAGACCCAAAGATGGCTGGATTTATATGGTTGTTAAAGCCAACTCAAGATATAGGTGGTTGTCATGATTTTTATGCTTCCAACATGATTAAAAAGATACATTCGTCCGTTTCACTTGGATTTTTAGGTGGCTGGATATATGCCTTGCACGTTTATATAAATTTTATGCCAACCTCACCCAATTTTTACAGCTAGTTGGCTTGTTGCATTCACATTTTCATATATGAGATTCAATACATGAACTTTACATTTATAAAAAAAAATGTCTGTTCCTACACTTACTTTTGTGGCGTCGTTACACGCAATCTCCATTACAGTCTTGTTTGTAGTTTCATATAATACATCAATAGTTATCCAACGACTTATGAACCTCGTTATAATTTTTTCACATTTCTTAAAATTGTTCATACAATTCATAGGATTATATTTTTAATTTTTTAAAAATTATATATATTTCATTAGATGAGGTATATATATTACATTTTATAGGACCAGGGAGTTCAAAATGGTTGAATTGGTTATGAAACCGAACACACATCCAAAAGAAATTTTTTAAATTGGCCTCTCTTTTTTAATTGGCCTCTTTTTTTTAATTGTGAATCCATAAGTCAATGCTGGTTGGTATGTTTTTTAGTTTTTTTTTCTTTTTATTTTTGCATATATATTTCACTTAAATTTTGTTATTGCAAAAATACGCCTCCTATATTTGCGATTGAAAAAATACTCTTCTTATATTTGGAAGTCGTGCAACCGTACCCCTCCTTTAGTCACCGTTTACAACCCATATTAAACCGTGGTCAGTTTCCTAACCCAACATAGTGAAATTACTAGATTACCTCCACTTAAACTTGAACCCTAACCAACCCCTGTGTGTGTTCGTCCCTCTCTTTCATTTCTTCTTTTTATTTTCCCTTGGAAACCCTAGCTCACCCTTTTGAAAACCCTAATCAATCCTCCCCAATATCGAGACCCTAATCAATCAATCCACCATCCCTTTTGAAAATCGGCATATTCGAGGAGGAGTAGCAGCAGTGGCAAATTTGCTAATTAATGAAAAAGAAAACAAGAAATTAAGAATATGTGAAGAAGAAAAAGAGAGGGTGAGGAAGAAAGAGAGAAGTTCGGATGGAGGAGATGGGGAAGGAGGAGATGAAGGTCAGATGTTTCTTTAGCCTTGAGAGGATATTTTAGACAATTTACGGGGATATAACGGTGGCTAACGACACTCTCCTACCCAAACCTCACGACATCTAACAACAGGGGCATTGTTGCACGACTTTCAAATGTAAGAGGAGTATTTTTATAATCAAGAATACAAGATGGATATTTCTGCAATAACAGAATTTAAGAGAAATCTATATGAACAATTCGATTTTCCAACGCATTTTTGACCGTTTGATCTAAATACATAAAAATTGACACATAAAAAATAATTATATTTAAGATATTATGTAATTAACACCTGTAAACCAAATTTAACATTTAATTAATTACAATTTTTTTCAATTTTAGAAACTTCTCTATTCCTCCCCCGTTCTCCTTCTCCTCCTCTCAGGCCCTTCTCCACCTCTTAGACTTTTCACCACCTCCATTAACCCTCACAAATCTGTTCTAATGAATTGGATTTAATTTAAGGATTGACATTTTTTTATATTCTGGTTTGATGAAAATATATTTGTTTTAATTTATGAGTTAAATAACAAGTTTAGTTTTAAATTTTATTTGGCTCTAAGTCGGTGAGAATTTGAATCAAGTGAGAATGAGTTACATTTTAATATTTCCACCTCCACCTCCATTAACAAATATAAAATGAATTAATTTTACTCTGTATTCTTCCGTGGATGTGGGAGAGGTTTCGGTAACGTTGCCGCTCGCCGTCAATAGAGGGGTTGAGCGGGAGGAGAGAAGGTGTTTGGCAATTAGTCTGAGTCGTAGGGGTTAATGGAAATGATGAAAGTCTAAGAGGAGGAGAAGAAGAATGGGGGAGGAATAGAGAAGTTTCTAAAATGGGAAAAATTGTAATAAAATTAAATGCTAAATTTAATTTACAGGCATTAATTACATAATATCTCAAATATAATTGTTTTTTATGTGCCAATTTTTATATATTTATATCAAACAGTCCAAAACGCGTTGGATAATTGAATTGTCCAACGAGTGTTGGACCTAATCCGGTTTCCTAACAACAAGGGTACTGTTGCACGACTTCCAAGTATAAGAGGAGTATTTTTATAATCAATGATATAAGATGGGTATTTATGCAATAATGGAATTTAAGAGGAGTATATATGCACAAAAATCATTTTTTTCTCTAGCTGGAAACGTGATTGGAACCATGCCTCCCCCCAAACAATTCTATTCCAAGTGCGAGTGTTTTCAGAAAATCTTATATTCTATGTTAAAAGAGACAATTAAGTCATTTTCTATCTTTTTATTATTTATTTATTTATTTTGCTTGCCTTCTTAAAACAGATCTCAAAGCATTGCTGGATCTATATTATATACGCATTCTCCATCCAATACAAGAATAACTTGTCGCATCTTCACATGTTTAAGTATTTTTTGTACCCAAGTCATTCTAGACTCCAACCAACTTAATGGATCTGAAAACTGTGCAAGTTGAGCATTTTATGATTGCCCCAAAGTAACATCTATGCATGCCAAACATAGGACCGGCTGGAACATTGACAAACCCAATCATGAGCTGTAAAAGCAGAGAAGTTTCCAATGATATATGATCTCTGCAAACCAGAGAAACAGAGCAAATACAGCAGCACAGACTAAAACACAAATTGTCTTTCAATTCAGCACAAACAGTACAAATTTCCTCTTCTGAACACCAACACCACCAATTCACACTCTCCCCTAATAAAACACACTCACCATCTAACAACTCTGTATTCTCGTCATCATCATTTGTAAGACTCAAAACACCTACTTCACCCTTAATTAATTCTTCCCCTTCATCATGTTCCACCGATCTCACCGTGATCCAATCCTTATCGTCCGTTGGGGGCGGCGGACCACCTACGCACAATTGTCCGATCCTATCAGTGGGTGAACTCGAACAATCGCCACCGCTGGTGCTCGTCTCCTCCTCTTCGTCCTCCACCGCGTCCCAGAAATCCTTCTCGAGTACGCACTTTGGAGACTCGTCCATCTTTAGAATTCGATCATAGATGATTTTTTCATTCACGAAAGCGTGCTTCATAAGCTGCTCCGACGTCCACCTCCGCTTCGGATCCCTCTCAAAGCACCTCCTCAGAAAGTCCTTCCCCTCCTCGGACATCTCGCCGGGGATCTCCGGCACCTCCTCCGAGAATCCTATCCGGAAGATTGCCGACACGGCGTCCGACGCGTCGGTCCACGGCGGCCTTCCGGTGGCCATCTCGACGATCGTGCATCCGAGCGCCCACACGTCCGCCGGCGGGCCCTGCTCCTCCCCCCTGGCGACCTCCGGAGCCATGTACGCCGGCGATCCGGAGATCGCACGGAATTCGTCGTCATCCGCCAATCGCGCGCATCCGAGATCGGCGATCTTGGCGGCGAATCCACCTCCGCCGTCCGATCCCTCCTCCTGGAGGAGGAGATTCGCTCCTTTGATGTCGCAGTGCACGATTCCCGAGGCGTGGAGGTGATCCAGCCCGCGGAGAACGTCGGAGCCGTAGCGGCGGATGTCGCGCTCGTCGAGGCGGCCTCCGCAGCGTCGGATCTCGTCGGAGATCGTGCCGAGGGGGAGGTACTCCATGAACAGGTTGTAGATCGGGGCGCCTCCGGCGTCGAAGGTGACCTCCTCGCCGAGGCAGGAGACGACGCTAGGACAGGAGACGGAGGAGAGGATATGGAACTCCCTCTGGAGGTGGCCGGAGCGGGAGAGGTCGGCGGACTTGACGGCGAAGAGGGAACCGGTGCGGCAGTCGGAGGCGAGGGAGACGACGGCGGAGGAGCCTCGGCCGAGGGTCCTGCCGCGGGTCCATTGGCACGTGCCGTTCGCGTGGTCCATTTCGTTTTGTGTTTGAATTTGAGATGCTCTCTGGTTTTTCCGGTTTTGGTTTGGGGAGTTTTATATAGAGTGAGGAAGACTGGGTTGCTGAGCTGTCAAGGGGGGCGTGTTTTTAATGTTTAATTATATATATTTACGTGATTAGATGGGATTTGAAATGGTGGGATGTGGGGGTTGACGAGTCCAGTATTGGAAGAGCTCCACGTGGCGAGTGAACGGCCTGGTCGCGGATTTTGAAAGGTCTCGGCCGCCTGGACGGCGGTTGCTTTGGTTTGTCTTTGGATCTTTGGGCGTTGGAACACAAAGTCAATTCTCCGCGCGGCCTTTTTAACTCTCTAAGATGTATGCAAAATTTATACACCGTATTAAGTGTCAGTTTGGATAGAGACTTAAAATATTTTGAACTTATAATAATTTCAGTAAAAAATAATTTTATCAATAGAATATGTGATTTTCTGTTTGATTGAATTTTTGTTATTTTTATTAAAAAATATAATAATAAATGATAAGTTGTTTAATTAATTAAAAATAAAATGTGAATAACGTGTAAATAAATTGATTTGACTTATGGGTCTCATTGATGTATAAGAGGTGATGATATGTGATTGAACAGGTGAGTCTCTTTATATCGATGGTAAAATAACACAATTGCAGGAGAGACTTGGAATACAATATCAGCTTATTCTTGTTTAATTCTGCATAGTTATACTAATCTATTTTCTCTACCCAAACACCTTTTTTTTTTGTTATTTCTTCTTCTCCATTCCAACATATTCCTCCCCTGTTCCTAATAATTGACATATTTAAGTAGTAACACTAATTTGGTTAATCAATTGATATATAATATATTATTATTGTGATTAATCATACAAGAAAATAAATATAAATAATATATAATAAAAAATATATAATTTTATAATGTATATCGGATTCAGATATTTTTTAAATCGAACACATTAAAATCAGATACTCCAGATTTTTTAATATCAGATACATTTATTTTCGGATAATTGAAATGCTGTATATAATTGATTTGTGATTTACAAAACTATACAATAAATATGCATTCAATTAATATTTTATTATATGTTTCATTGGTCACATATACTTACTCTATTATTTTAAATTTTTTTTTACACATCCTATAAATGACTTATACAATTTATTGGCGTATATACATTTGGTTTTATAAAATTACTGACTTTGTCATTGGATGATGTAAATATTATTTTTATAAATATGAAAAAGATGTGAAATGCATTTGGAGTTGAAAATGGAACTAGGTGTAATATGTTTCGTATGAATGTATATATATATATATATCTATTAAAAATGATCATTGGCGGAAATGAATATTCTCAAGATATTCCTAGATCTTTTTGTTTCTAATGACCCATTGAACAAACATAGCAATTAGCGACCGGTGTCACACAGCTACCCACCACGTTTTTTTCCCTCGGAATGGAGAGGGGCAACATCGCAAGCAGTCGCACGTTTATTCCCTCGTTTTCTTTATTTAGGGAAAAATTCAGATAACCTCCTCTACCTGTGGAGTTTTTGAAATCCATATAATTATCTAATTTTTTGCATTCATATAATTATTTGAAATATTTATGTAAATTCAAATAGTTTTATTGAGTTAAATTTTTATTTATAGATAAATAATATTATACGAATACTCTATTTAATTAACCCTGGTTGAAAAATAGAATACATTAAAAACCTCATACAGTGTGTTAAAAATACAAAAACCCTCTATAAATTATTACTTTACCTTTTGAATAAATTATAAAACTCTATCCGGATGAGTAACATTATCATTTACATATGATTTTTTACATTCTTAACACATTGTAAGTGATTTTTGGTATATTGCAGGTGTTTTCAGTCAGAGTTACAAGGGGGATATATGGATTTTTTCTCTCTTTTTTTAATATTTCATATAATGGAATATGTGATTTCATACAAATAAAAGATATATTTCAATAAACTATATGAACTGATCACTTATTTAAGTTAATGAAAAATCACATATTTGGTTTAATTAACCATATATCTTGCTAGAGTTATTTGACTACACGAGTTGGTAAATAAAAATTGCATTTTAAAAACACACAAAATAAGAACTGTAGTGGAACATTTTTTTTAATATTTTTTTCTTCATTTATAAGAATACTTTATTTCTTATAGTGATGCATTTTTTTGTTCATATGCTTATTTATTTCATTTATGATTAGAAATCCAAAGGCTATAGCTAAAGGAATGCTGATATGGTCATATGGGACCACACTCTTCTTTTTATCTGTAGACATGAGGTGGATTTTTATATAATGGTGTTTATGAGGATTTGATCTTCTGATCTCTTTCACAGATAAGTGAGATGTCAATTTAATTAAAACTTAATTTATAAAATATAATGTGGTTGATATATTACTTAGAGTTACATTAAAATAATGGTAACAAAATCAGCAAAATACCGGAAACAAAATCATTCCCATCTCTCCATACTTGAGTCCATGATATTTATTTGCAAATGAATTGAATGCACCAATTGGACTTGATATTTGTCATGTCATTGAGAACTTTTCCTAGGTCAAAGAACGTGCTAGGTTGAAGCCACCTTTGAGCATATTCTTCATTCTCTTTTTTGGTCGCATATACACCCAGCCTATTTGTGGAACAACTAGAAGTATAATATTTTACTTCTTTAATTAAGAAAGTTTGCTGCTCTTAAACACTTGTGCTGATCACAATCATGGCCGGTAGAAAATCTAGATAGGACCCTAGGCCGACTCATAACATGGGGCTCTATATATATTAAAAATTTTGAGTGAAATTTTTTATAACCATATTAGTAATAAAAAATAAAGACTAAACAAAAAATGATAATAACAATTAAAAAATAAAATATAACAAAAAATTTTATCAAGTTTTTCTTTTAAAAAGAAATAAAAATCACAAAATAAGATTATTTTCTCTATAGAAAATATATAAATCTCAATAAAATAGGGATATATTAAAAATATAACAAATTTAAAAAATATATCAATGAGATTTTTAAAAATCATAATAAATATTTTACAAAAGATGTCAACAAGGATTACATTTTCA
This sequence comes from Acorus calamus, assembly GCA_030737845.1. NCBI lineage: Eukaryota > Viridiplantae > Streptophyta > Magnoliopsida > Acorales > Acoraceae > Acorus > Acorus calamus. The sequence continues at coordinate 22,686,710 of CM060858.1, read as the reverse complement.
AATAAAACTTGTAAATTTAAAATTTAAAATAAATAGGAAGACATTCAAGTTTAAAAAAAAAAAAATTTAATGTTAAAAGCTTTACATAAAAAAATTTTGGGTTTGGGGGACCTCTTTAGAAAGGGGCCTAGGCGGTCATCTACCTGACTTATAGTGGGGGCGACTAAAATCACAATGATGCGCACAATATATATACAAATAAATTGCGCGTGCAATAGAAATACAACTCAGGTGTGTTGGATCATATTGATGCTTAATCAAACCCATTCCAAAGACTAATCCAAAGTGAAAGTGATCAATATAAACCCAATCCATTGGGTTTGTTCAAGTTTAAGTTTGATCTATGTCCGATCAAGCTCAGGTCATATTATGGTTTAGCCTTTAATATAAGGGAAAAATCCATACAACCCCATGTAAACTGTTTGAAGTCCATATAACTCCCTGAAAATATTTTTATAAATATAAATAACACCTTGAGTTAAAATTCCGTTAATAAATGAGAAATATTATGAGAATATTCCGTTTAATTAACCCTGACTGAAAACATAATATAATAAAAATCATTTATAATGTGTTAAAAATGCGAAAATCCTTATATAAATAATGATTTTACCATTTTGAATAGATTATAAAAACTTATCCGGGGGGATAAAATCATCATTTATAGATAATTTTTCACATTTTTAACACATTGTAGGAGGTTTTTGTTATATTGTGTTTTTAGCCACGGTTAATCAAACAAAAAATTCACAAAATATTCTTTATCTCTCAATGAAAATTTTATTTAAAGGGCTATTTTGATTTATATATATGTTTTAAGGGGATTATATGGACTTCAGAAAAATTCAGGGGTTTATATAAATTTTGATCAGTTTAGGGGGGGGGGGGGGGTTCATATGAATTTTTCCCTTAATATAAATAATGTTATTATAGGCAACTTGAAATCCATAATAATTGTAACAAAAAATAATCAGCGATTCGTTAGAAGAAATTATAAAGACAAAAATGAGAGAGAATGAAGATATAAAACTATTAATTTGTGATAGATTTTATATTAAAAAAGAATTAAATGATTTGAAATTAAATTTCTTCTCACATATTGAAAAGCTTTTTCTTTTATAGAACCTGACTTTTAGTCCTTTTTTAACATTAATTATACATTCATTAGACTATATACATTTGAATGAAAATACAACCTAAAAATTCGATCCATATTGAAACCTGAACTGAACATTTTAAATTCATTACTTATTCCATCATGTTTGGGTAAGACTGAATAAAAAAACCCATCATTCCGAATGCAACCCGAATTAGTTTGGATTTTAAATGAACTTAATCACTAAAATCCTTATCAAATTTATGTCTTGCATACCAACATTTCAACATCAATGAAGAATTGTACGTAATTAGGAATGCTTTATACGAATTACACACCTAAATTTTGCTTGTGTGTATGTGTGATGTCATGTATAAGATCACTTTTATAAATTCATGTTATATAAAGAAATTATGATAATCTATTTGATATACATTTTTTCTAAAGTTTCTAATATCATTGGAAGTCAGAAACGATGAATCCTAGGGTATTGAGAGGGAGAGTGAACCCCTGTATAATTATCATAATAAATATTTTTTTCACTATTTGTGAAAAATCTTTTGTCGAATCACATAAATATCTATTTTATTTATTTATTTATTTTTATTGTGGTGATTGGATCCGGTCAATTCGCACAGTACTACTGGACACCAGGGGCGGATCCAGGACAATATTTTGGGGTGGCTACATAGCCTATATTAAATATTTATATAGAAGTTTTTTATTTTTATATCTGATAGTATATATAAAATATTTATATGAATGTTTTTTGTTATTATATTTGATATAATTATTTATATATCAAATAATGTGATATTCAAAAGATATGTACATGTAAAGAAAAAAAAATGAAATATAATTAAAATTGAGTATTTGATTTTGTAAGAATAAAAATGAGATATATACATGATGTAGGACAGATTTGGAAAGAAATCATTGCAGAATATTTGATTTCAAATCTGTTATCAAAATAAATTTTTATTAGATTTTATTTAGGAATTTAGGATTTTTAGGATCTTATATTTTATTTTATTAGATTTTAATAATTATCATTATAATTGTGTCTTTACTATTTTTAGTAGAGTCATAATTCATATTATGAACATTTATTTTATGTTTGTGGCCTATATAATGAGTACCACCATATTTTGTAATAGAATAACTTTTAATCAATAATATTTTGAATTTTCTCCCTTTTGGATTTTCTTCCTTGTGGATTCAAGGAGTTTATGAGATCTCAACGCTGGTTGGATCTTTTTATCTAGTTTCACGCTGCGTTAGGTGGTATCAGAGCGAGGATTCGCCTGGCTTCGATGACACATAGCCGTGCGGGAAACAACCATCCCATTGACGGTGATCGTGGGGTGCAGGAGCTGTTTCGGCCGTTGCGAGAGAACCAACAGCCACTTCGGGGGGAGTTTCGTCAACAAACGCGGCAGACTCTTCGTGAAGTGAAGGTTGGCGTAAATCTCAACACCGACAACAGACGACCTGGGTGTGACAGGATGCGCGCCGAGGGATTCGCCCGAGGCCAACCTGTTGCATATAATGGTGTTCGACGAAATTCTCATTATCTACCCGATTATGAGGATGACTCGGATTATGAAAGCGGTGAACTATACGACTATCAGTCGAGAAGGCGGCACACGTATTACAACAATTATTTTTCAAAGATGGACATCTCATATTTCAATGGTAATTTGTCAATCGATGAGTTCCTTGATTGGATCTTAGAGATTGATAAATTCTTTGAGATAATGGAGGTGCGTGAAGAGGAGATGGTTAGATTGGTGGCGTTTCGACTCACGAGCGATGCCGCTAATTGGTGGGACCACCTTCAAAGGACCAGACAACGACAAGGAAGAGCACCTATTCGAACATGGAGGAGGATGAGACGACTTCTCATGGATCAGTTCCTTCCTCTAGATTATGAACAATATTTGCTCCAGTTGTACCATAATTGTCGCCAAGGTAATCGTTCCGTATTCGACTATACCGCTGAATTTTTAAAATTTTCTGGTCGGTATAATCTCGCAGAAGCTAAATGGCGACGAGTGGCCCATTATCTTAATGGGTTGAGGTCTACAGTTCGAGATCTTATTGCTTCAGAAGAGATTTATAGCTTGACAGAAGCAATCTCTGCGGCCGTAAAAGTGGAATCACAACTGGAGAGATCAAGGGTGCACGTGATGTATAAAGGCTCGTCCATGATCAACCCGCTAGATGTTGCATTAAATCAAGATATGGTTGATGGATCGATGGGGAAGATCGAAGAAAGTCCACCAGAAAATCAGGAGAATCTAGCGATCGAAGATATGGTTGATGGATCGATAGAGAAGATCGAAGAAAGTCCACCAGAAAATCAGGAGAATCTAGTGACCGACCCTCATGATCAACCTCTAGTTGAATCAGAAATTGATGAGGACATGGCAAATAAAAAAGTGAATGATGTTGTTCTCTCCATTGACTCTGAAAAGATTATTGGAGGAGAACAAGAGAGGTCATTTTCTTATTCCTTAGTGGTGACTCCAGAGATAGAAAAGCCCTGCAAATGTTCGTGTTGCAGAATACATGCCACATCAACATAAGTGTTTTTGATGTCATCGTCGACAACAACATTGCGACTACCACAGTGGTTGATTTGATTGAGAAGGAATTTAAAATCAAGAAGATGTCTCTCCTCTTGCCAAAGGTCCAATACAAAGATGCGTCAAATAAGATGGAAGAAAAAATCTTAATCTCTCATATTGGTGTATTTGATTATATCAAATATCATCCTCCTGATCATCTAAGATTCTTTCTTCTTAAATTCGAGGACGAATTTTTTTTAAGAAGAGGAGACTGATGTAGGACAGATTTGGAAAGAAATCATTGCAGAATATTTGATTTCAAATCTGTTATCAAAATAAATTTTTATTAGATTTTATTTAGGAATTTAGGATTTTTAGGATCTTATATTTTATTTTATTAGATTTTAATAATTATCATTATAATTGTGTCTTTACTATTTTTAGTAGAGTCATAATTCATATTATGAACATTTATTTTATGTTTGTGGCCTATATAATGAGTGCCACCATATTTTGTAATAGAATAACTTTTAATCAATAATATTTTGAATTTTCTCCCTTTTGGGTTTTCTTCCTTGTGGATTCAAGGATTCCTTGTGGATTAAAGGAGTTTATGAGATCTCAACGCTGGTTGGATCTTTTTATCTAGTTTCACGCTGCGTTAATACATATACAGTGTATTAACAAATTTTATGATTGAAATAATCAAACATGTTTTCATAAAAATATTAAGAGTTGTTGTTAGAAAAATAAGAAAAATTGTTTATAGATATAAATGTTTCTTTATTGTTCCATTGACATTAAATTAATTCTTGTGATAATATTTAAATTTTAAATTTTATAATTATTAAAATTTATAAAAGGATTGAGGCTGTGTTTGGTTGCACGATTGTCAAACTGATTTTAGACAAAGTTTGGGTTTAAAACTGATTTTGCAAGAAGCTGTCTATGCATAGCTTCTGAAAAACTCAAGTTTTGAGCATTTTTTTTATAACAATATGTCTGCAACTTTTGACCCCAATTTTTTTTTTGTTTGAAAATGAGTTTGGGAAAAGAAACTTTCTGCAAATCCAAAACTGTCCAAACCTGTTTTCAAATAACTCTATTTGGTTTGTTAGGCTCAGATCTAGCTTATTATGATACTATTTGATTTCCTATTAATTTGTTAGGTTGATATCTAGTTTGTTAGAAATATATTTTATGTATAAAATGCAATTTATATAATATAAAATATAAATATTATAATATATATCAAGTAATAAACAAAACAAAAAATACAAAATCTGGGCCGGGCTACAGCCCGGCCCAACCAACTCATACGTCCGCTCTGCTAGACACCCCTTTAATCGAACTGCACAACCAATTGTTGGGTATATATTTCACTCTCTAATTATTGGATCCAATCAGCTATCAGAGAAAATATGAATTCTCAATAATTGATTGTGCAGTTCGATTTATACGTTGTTCAATTCAATTAAATGAGTATTCAGTTATCGAACTGATCAGATCCAGTCCCGACTGGATCCGGCCTCGGCCTCTAGTGGTGGAGGGTACGTGCGTTTTTTCCTTGTATAATATCTCTGCTTTAATTCGTGAACCCGTTTTCAACCACCCCAACTCAAATCATTTTTTTTTAAATCCAAAGTATGGGTGCTAGAGATCATTGCACTGAAAGGAGTTTGTTAACTAAATTGAGTATATAATAATTGAAAGTTATGATAATAAGAAAGAGTAAGAGTAAGAAAGAGGGTGCAACCAACCATCAAACTCCCCCCACTTGTCCATGCCCGCTACTTTAAAAGCCAAATCTGATGTTCCACCTGTACATACAAAAAGACAGGTGGATCTGTGGTAGTTTGTCATTCTAAAATTTGATGAGATAATCTTCAAATATTGAATTGAGTGTTGCTATCATTTTAAGTTTAAAAATTTCAACCTTTAATTAATTATAGATTTAACTAACATAAGTTTTAAATTAAAAGCAACAAAATCACCCCTGGATATCCTTTCATTTCGTTGCAATCAAAACACTTTTTTTCTTTTGCTTGGTAATACGTTTTTCTCATCTCTACTTCCAGAGAAATGAAGTCGTTGGCCTTCCTGTCTTTTTCTTCATTAAACTTCCACATAACCTACCCCTCTCTCTCTCTCTCATGTTATAGCACATGTAACACTCATCATAAATTGACATCAAAATGAAAAAATCTTTATGGAGTTTTAAACAGGATGAACATTTCACATGTGTATTTTGTGGTTGGGTGTCTGCGTGTTAATTACTTAATTATTAGAGTGATGATGATAGGCTAAATCATGTTTGCAGCTTCATCGTTATGTTTAAAATATAGATGGTTCCTTAGCCGTTTATGTCTATACTGTCTCAGTGTAATACATAAAATAAATTAAAATTTTAATTTTTCAAAAAAACATATGTAATGTTTAACTAGGTTTATACTTCACTTTTCATAATACAATGTACTATATGAAGCGAATATACGCTTTAAGAAAAATTCAAACAGTTGAGGGCTGAATTAACAATTAGTTTGCATGCGACATGTGACAATATAGGTGGGTGTGGTTGTTGATGCACGTTGTCTCCTCTACTTGACAAGAAACACGTTTTCATTGTGAGATGTGTTGTTACATTTATAAAATGGGGCCTGGCCTTCTGAAATCTTTTGGTGTACGTAACGTTATAAAATGAGGAATCTTACATGTTATTGTCGTTGAGCCATGCGTTTTATTTTGTGTCACTTATTATAAAACACGTTTTTTTTCATAGACATTGTTGGGAGATGGAATATTGTTGAGTATTGTTATTTTGGTTGGTCACAAGTGCATGTCTTGCTTTCCCCTTTAACTACTAATTCAATTCGTGGGGAGAGTTCATTATTCTCTGTCAATTACAATATTAGTGGTGAACTACTCTTACTTTAAGCCCCTCTTTGGATAGAAAAGTTATTATGAAGTTTATGACTATTCTAATATAAATAAATGTAACACGATTTTTTGTTTGATTGAGTTTTAAATTATTCTTGTTGGAAAACGTAATAATAAAGTTTTTTTGTTTGAATAAAATGTGAATAAGGTATAGATAAAGAATTTATAAAAAGTGAAAAACAGTGGCGGGGCCAGAATTTTTACAAAGGAGGGCTTAATGTGACTTATTTAAATATTTTTTAAAATTGTATCATTATGCTTTTTAAATTTCAATAGCATAGATTAAAAATATGTTTAAAATGAAATAAAGACATTCATATAAAATATCTCACTAAATAATTATAAAAAAATAACTATCATATTTTTAAATGATATGTCATATTTCATATTGACAATTTATAAAAAAAGATATCAAAACATAAATCTAATAAACAATATATACATTTAAATTTGACCTCAACAAGGTTTTGTTATTGTGAAAATATTGAATGATTTGATTATTTTAAATATTTACACAACTATTTTAAACTTTAAATAAATTAGTAACAATGGCAATAAGGTAAAAGAAAAAATTATATACATTTAAAGTGTTGATTGGACAGTTAATAGAACAAAAAGTAAAAAATATGAATTTTTTTTAAAGATGATTGATATTAGGAACATTTGAGATACAAAAAAGAAAAAAAATCAGAGATTCAAAAATTTATTTTTTTCAAGATTGGCGCCTAGGTTGGGACGCCGAGGAGTGCGATCCGTTTTTCCATGGCTGTTTGTGAGATATGGATAGAAGGAAGCTTGAGAGTAAATGAAAAAAAAAGTAAAAAATGACTTCTGTTTGATGTAGAGGGAAGAGTTAATTAAAAGAAGGGGTGAAGGCACACCATACACGTAAATGGTTCAGATATTATTTATTTATTTATTTATAGGGAATTTCATATGTAGGTCGGGCTTATGATCCATGAGTCCTAATTTAAATCAATCTACCACAAAAAATTGAAAAGATCTAGAAAAAAATTAAAATGATCTAGAAAAAAATAAAAGGATATATAAATAAATAAATAAAAATTCAGGGGGTCCCATACCTACCCCCCCCCCCCCCCCCCAGTCCTATGGTATGGTGGTATGGTGGCTCCGCTACCGGTAAAAAATGTTGACTGTTGATTGATAAGAAGTAATGACAGATGATTTCAAAATGAACTCACATGCATATTCTTTTAGGTTGACTAATATAAAATAACTTAATTGTAGATGTTTGCTAGAATCTATATATTAATTTATATTAGTTAATTTTAAAATACAGATTCTTATTTATTTTAATATTTTAAACATTAATTTTGAGACTATTATGATTAATTTCCATTGCCCATAAGCATGTCTGTCCATCCGCTCTCCTCGCATTCCTGTTCTGGACCTTCAGTCAAAAATCAATTGAACAAACATCAGTCAGAAGAGCCAAGTAGTCAACCTTTTAGTTCAAAACACTGATTAAAACACTGATTAAATCAAGTCAATCACACAGCACTCTCTTGATTACCAGAAGATAAAATGAAAAAATTGAAATGAATGTCTTCAATTTTTTAATATATTAGTAGAGTGACGTAATGTGGATTCTACTACATACGTATGGACGCGCTGACCTAACTTATCTCGTGTTCTCACTGACCATAACATTATAGCCTTCCACGTGGACCATGTCCTCTCCCCCTATTTAAATATGCAAAGTAGACCATACAAGTGGGGACAACATTACAACAATGTTGTCTATTCTTACCTGGCGTGCACACTTTTATAACATTATTATTATTATTATTATTATATAAGAAATCAAACCATATCGGTTAGACTGTTATGACATACTGTAAAGGGTGGGCCACCGACGGTTCTTTTAAACACTAACTATAATGGTCCCAAAATAGGTCCTGCAATCCAAACCTCCACAACAGTTGACATGAAAGGCCTTAATAATTTGCATTGTGATCCAAAAATATTGTATGGACACAATATTTGCTCCTCAGGTGGGTGAACCTTAGTCCCATACTATCTATCCTCTAATATAATAGTTTCTTATGAAATATTGTATGAATCGATAATCATCTTTGTGTCTATGCGCAAGCACAACAACAACATTTAATGTTGTCATTGTTGCTCATGGTTTTTAGGTAAATACTGATACTCAAATCATGATATCTTAATTATAAATTTTATTGTTAATAACTGAATTATAGGTCTAAATCCTGTAATTATTGTTGTTATTAGCATCATCAACACAGAATAACAACATTATTAAATTCAAACAATGTCATGATTTTTATCGACATAAAATTAAAAGATTATAGTTAGTTTGTATTGTTGTTGTTTTGTAAATGCTGAAACTCAAATCATAACATTTTAATTGTAAATTTTATTGTTAATAACTAAATTATAAGTCTAAATAATGTAATTATTGTTGTTATAGCATCAACAACAACAGAAATGACATCATCATCAAATTCAAACAATGTCATGATTTTTATCGACCAAAAATTAAAAGATTATATTTAGTTAGTTTCACAAGGAATTTGAGGTGGATTTGTGCCTTCCACGTTTGTATAAATTTCAAATACTGACCTCACCAAATTCGTCACACCTAGCTAGCTTGTTGCATCACATTTTTCATGTAAAGAGTGAGAAGGGACCCCATTTGCTTTTGAATTTTCTGGCTTCACTATCATTTATATGAGATAATGCCACCTATATCGATTGCTTGGGATAAAAGCTTACGTACCTTTAAATGAGCTATTATCTTCAACTTTATCATATTAATTTGGGATGCGAAACACACAAACAAAACGAACATCTGGCCAATGTTACTTGGCGTGCATGACAAACTACTCATGATTGCAATGTTAGTTTATTTTATTTTTATTTTTTTGGGGTTGATGTGTGAACATAATGATTCAATGAACATTTGAGTTGCTCTTGTTTCTTTTGAAATTTGATTAGAGTGGTTGACCTATTCCAAAGTCTTTCCACCCCTCCTAGAAGTTGATATTTTGAAGAGAAGAGCTATTGTCAACGCAAGAAGTCAAGTCAACTCTCATTAATTAAAAGAAAAAAAAGGAGTGATTTGACTAATCTATTTTAAATTCATTTAACATAGCATTATTTTCTAATTCATAGTTCAATCCACTGACCTTCAGCAAACCTTCATAATTAAACTACCTATTCAAATTTTAATTCCTCACGTTCTGTCATTCAACTATAGGAAGTCCATATCGGCACTCCACTTTGCAATAAATCCACTCTTTTAAATAATAAAAAACAGTTTTCATGCACTGTTGCAGTAAGAGTAAACCCATCCCGAGATCTGCATTCCCTCTGGCGATGGTGGTGAATTATGATCGATTGAGAGTTTGAAGTGTGTACCAGCCTAGATCGATAACCATTTAGACGACGGTGTTGAAGTATGGTCGTCAGAAAGCCCAACGAGCTAAACTTAGATAAAATAAATTCACATTGTTAAAAGTTTTAAATCAATTATGACAAATTTTACATGTAAATACATAGAATATACAACTATAGCAGTATTCATGACACATCAAATACAATGTTCGCATTCCATAACAAATCATTCATGTGATTACACAACAAAATACATGTTCAAATTCCACAATCATTCATGTGACTATATCGATTTTTTCGTGTATAAAAATAAATAAGCTATCAAATAAAAATAATTACTCCTTTTAAAAAAAATAAAAATAAACATAAAAACAATTACTTGGAGTGTAGTCACATATATGGTTTATTATGGAATGTTAACATCATATTTTGATGTGTTATAAATGCAACAATGACTGTCTATTCTATGCGTTTAAATGTGAAATTTGTTATGTTTGGTCCGAAGCTTGTAACAATGTAAATTTATTCTCTCTGACTTTAACTCGTCGGGCTTTCTGGCGACTATACTTCAACACCGTCGCCCAAGTGGTTGCCGACCTAGGTTGTTACACTCGTCAACTCTCAGTCGATCATAATTCACCATCATCGTCAGAGAGAACGCTGACCTCGGGGTTGGTTTACTCTTACTACAACAGTGCACGAAAAATGTTTTTTATTTTTTTTTAAAGGGGTGAGTTTCTTGCAAAGCGGTGTGCCGATATTGGCGTCCTTCAACTATATAATCATCATTTTAGTCAAACCCTCAGCCCAGGGTGGTTGAGGCACTCTCCCCCTTGGGAGAGATCAATCTTGTTTCCATGAAACGTTGGAATGTGATAAATATATTAACAATGGACTTTGGGCCCTGTGATGTAATATCCTTGAGTGGGTCTGTCTACCAAAATAGACCATATATGTCAAAGAAAACTTCGGGTGGGTGACTGACTAGAAGCAAAAAAGAGAAAGAAAGAAAAAAGACAGAGAGAGCGCGAAAAAGAAAAAAGAAAGAAAGAGCGGTCGCGCAGGAAGGGCTACGGAGAGTAGCTGGGAAGTCAGTGCGCAACGAAATTAAGGGGAGAGGGGAAAATGAGAGAAAGAGGGAGAAAGAAAGAGATAATGAAAGGGGAGAGGGTGAGGCGGGCGACTGGGCGGGGCCATCCATTGCCCAACGTAGCTCCACCCTCCACCCTCCCTCATTCTCTCCTTTTATTTCTCTCTGTCTCCCCCTTCTTCTCCGACCTTGCCACCTTCCCAGCCCCCTCCCACCCTCTCTCCTTTTCTTTCCTCTATACTCCACCCCACCTCAATAAAATTGGAGTGAGGTTCCCACACAATGGGGTGGAAGTAATGACCCCTCTATTGTACATTGCATGTATATAAAGGATGTTCTTACACTTAATGTAGGATATAAAGCGGAAGGCTCACCAAGCGGGGTGGTTGCGGGTTCGAATCCGCTCCCCCACCTATTACCAAGCAAAAAAATAATAATAATAATGTAAGGTACGAATTCATCTAATGTAATATGTGTGTGTACTTATAATCTATTATGGAAAAATATAAAAATATACGCATTTAAATCTTTTTTATTATATATTTTATTTTTTCTTCTAAAAGATTGTATTTCACTAATAAATATATGCTTCAACATATAATAGTTGTACCAAAATTACTCCTTAAAAGAAACTTGAAATTCTCCAATTATCCCTTTCATATCCCTTTCATATTAGTACGTACTAACAGTGGTTTTATATATTTTTTATTGACTTAAATCTATCGCCCAGTAAAATGAAATGTGTGGACGGCCATCTAAGAGATAATATATATATATATCAGTTCTGCTACACGGCCCCAGAATATAAGCCCCACTCATAGGCCCCATGAGGTGTCAACTTATCATTGGTTGTGCGATTTAATTTTATAAAAGGGTAACAAAGAAAAGGACCAAACTACCCTCATTTATATACCGTATCGTCGCCCGCGATTTTCCCCACTTTTTCAGTTTTTTTTGCTTCATCTTCCCGACCCTATCATCGATCAAAAACCAATTTCAAAATCTAGGGTTTCCTAAAAAAAACACTCCCGTTCAAAATCACACCATCCATCAATTCCACCTTTGTCAAAAATCATTCCGAAAAACCTGGAACTCAACGGCACGATCAAAAGCACCTCTGATCCGATGGATTTCTTGGTCCGGTGCCAAAAAACCCTGCATAAAAATGGGTACGAATTTTTTTTGTTGATTTTTTAATGCTCTTCTCATTTCGATGACTATAAATGGTAATTTTGATTTTTTATTGTTGCATTGCATAATAATGTAACTACAATTTGGTATATATTGATTTTGTTTTTTTAAATGAAACACATTTCATCAATCTTTCCTGAAAATAAAAATCTGACAATGTAGAATGATGTACAATAACTTTTGTATTTCGGATACATATGTGAATCGTATAATCTATTATTATTGTAACTCAAAATCTCTATAATGTAACTAAAAATTATATGTTTGTCATGATGTGTGTGTTTTTTTATAGTATCTATGATTTAATTACATATATAATTAAGAAAATAATGTATGAATAATGTTTCTGAAATTATTGATTAATATAAATAAAAAATGTATATGATTTATAATGGGTGTGAGTATGTCATGATGTATATGGGGTAGTATTGTCGGGGTTCCTACTCAATCAGAAAATGTATGTGTCTTCCTAACAAAGATTATGTATTTTACTTATTCATTATGATTTGTATAAAAGACACTCAACATGTAACTATGTTTATGTATCATATTAATTCCTCAACCTGTTCTGCAGTTATCTATTGAGTAGAATGTGGCTAACAATTAGTAATGTAACTAAGTATTATGAATGTTGTTTATGTTCATAATGTAACTGCTTTGATTAATTGATGCAAAAAATGTAACAAGATTAAACATTCAAAATGTAACTCATACACAACCTCTTAAGCTACTGAAACTAATTTATTCGTTTATATGACGCAGAATGCAACTACTTTATGTGTTATTTAATAATCCATGAGATAATGTTACTAGATATTTATTTATAAATGTATATGAATATTTTAAAATGTAATGTTTCAGGTCCAAGAAAAATAGAGAAACCCAAATATATGAGAGTGAAAAAGTACTGCACGTGGTATAGAGCTTCGTTGAAGAAAATCTATGAAACTTTTTCAGAACTTAAACTCAATTAAAGGCATTTGGATCACAGGGTTTTGTCTATGAAATTTGATAACTGATTTTCAGTCACTTCTCATGTTAGTATGAGAAATTTTGTCGTGTGAAGATGAAAAACAAAGAAATTTCTGATGTATGTTGACGTTGAAGAAAAGACAAGTTATTACACTTTTTGGGTTGAATATTGGTTAATATATTGATTCTGGTTCAACCAATATATGCATATTCTCAATGTTTATCTAGTAGTTTTGACATGATCTGTAAAATAATGTTTTCAGTTGCAATTGTAACAAGATTTCTCTATAATGTAACTAGCTTTCTGCATAATGTAACTAGCTTTCTATTTAACGAAACTATCTTTCAGTATACATGTAACCAGTTTTGAAAAAAATGTAACTAAAATATGATAGTTGTCATCCACTATCACATTACAGACAAATGAATTCAACATAAACTACTACGGAACATGTCTAGCAGAAGAAAAACAAAAACATAAAGATGAAAAAAAAATCAAAATGCAACCTCTCCTACAACTTCATCAAAAGCACGTGAAACAACTTCCATAAATAAAAAAACCCGAAAATGTTGAAGTTTTTTTTTCCCGATCGGATGGAAAGATGAGAAAGTCCTCCGGATCTCCTTCAAATTTATCATCCAAAAGAATTGCATCATGCAAGATATTTCATTGTTAAATATTAAAATTCAAAAACGGCACATCCAAACATGGAAAAACTGCAAAATGAATGCTTGAATAAATCACTAATCCTAACCGCACATTAAAATCGGTAGAAGTTACCAAAAAATAAATCAGGGGCATTAAGGGTAATGTCACCAATGCCACCTCATGGAGCTTATATGGGGCCAATGAATCATTTTCCTGTGTGTGTGATATATAAGTTTACCAAAAATGTATATTTGATCTGAGTCGTACGTCCAAATCAAACCTGGATGGCCCAGATTCGCACCACACATAAGGGGTGTGGTTGCACAGGTGCATTGTCTCATCTTACAATATATATATATATATATATATATATATATATATATATATATATATAGTCGTGATATTATACGGTCGTGCGGTCGGTGCGGCCGTCGATCACGGGTCCATCGCATCGGACGGTCGGGTGCGAATCACGTCGACCGTTGGATGCGATGGACCCGCGATCGGACGGCCCGCGATCGCGACCGCACGACCGCATATTATCGGAAATATATATGTACATATATATACATATATATATTTCCGATAATATGCGGTCGTGCGGTCGCGATCGCTTCTCACGTCGACCGTTGGATGCGATGGACCCGCGATCGGACGGCCCCCGCGATCGCGACCGCACCGACCGCACGACCGTATAATATCACGACTATATATATATATATATATATATATATATATATATATATATATATATATATATATATATGAGTGATTAGGTGCGTCGTGCGGACGGGTGCAGCGTCGATCACGGGTCCATCGCATCGGACGGTCGGGTGCGATTCACATCGACCGTCGGATGCGATGGACCCGTGATCGGACGACCCACGTCGGATCCGCACCCGCCCGCACGCCGCACCTTATCACTATATATATATACATATATATAATTCATTAGACAAATATATATCTTCTAAAAAATTCAAAACATGTTAGGAATACGCGCAAAAAAAATGACTAATGTAATATTTTCCTTCATTTTAGGGCTTTGAGCAATATAGAATTACAAATTTGATTCTCCTTGTCCTAAAATGTTGGGAATGACTCCAACTGTGCCATTGAGAGGGTGGTAAGGCGGAGGGGGCGGTGGTCAAAGAATGCTAGAGAGGGGGAGAGGAGAGAGAAAGAGTGGGTGAGAGAGAGAGAAGGGGGAGAAAGAGAGGGGGTGAGAGATGCAGGGATGGGGTTTAGAGAGTGGCGGGGTGGTGGGGCAACCGTGCCGTGGCAAGACTCTGTCTCTCCCTTTTTTTTTCTCCCCCCCCCCCCTCTCTCCCCCTCCACCCACCTCCGCCTCGTGGCCCATGGTCATCGCTTCACCCTCCTCCGCCTCGCGGCCCCACGTGTTATCACTACCCCCTCCGCCCCACCGTCCTGTCACCCTCCTCTTCCACCCTCCTTTCTTTGCTCCCACAATATTTTTTTTGTTGGTGGGAATGGATAGACGGTTGGGGGAATAGATGCACCAATGACCGAACCTGCTTTGTTGGTGGTAGGGTACACAGTGTAAGAAAATGTTAGTCACAATCGATGCAATCATTTTTATAGTCACAACACGTTTTGAATCTCTATAGTTGTTTAATAAAGTGTGTGTGTGTGTGTGTGTGAGAGAGAGATATATATTAAATTAATTGAATGCATATTTTACTTTTTCTAATAAATATATATTCAATTATAGAAATCATATTTCGATTAAAACTGTAGAAATGATTGCCGAAGTGATGGAGTGTATCAACGTCTTGTAAAGTAATACCATGAACCTCAATTGTGGATAGGCTGAATTAGATATCTATTTAAAAACAAGACGTGTGAAGAACAAAACGAGAAGTACTTTACCAGAATTTCTGGTAAAAGTTGGCTCATGGGATGGGGGCCTCCAAGCCTCTTCTCCATTGAATAAACGCCACTTACTTATATAGAGAGGAAGAACAATATTGTGGGAGCAAAGTCAAATGAGTTGAGGAGGAACTCAAGATGGTTGAATTAGTTGGGGGCACCAACCCAACCCAACCAAAAGGCCATTATCTTGTTTGGACTTAGGCAATTGCTCGTTGAGATTATTTATAAAGTGGGTGATAAGATATGTCAAGCGTAGCTTTTTATATATATAACCTTTTAGGTTGATGATCTGATGGTTAAATATGCGACACCTCCTTTCACGTTATTGGATTTGAGTATTGCAAAAAAATGACGGGATAACAGTGTCTACATTTATTTGAGTGGATTTGTATGCTTTTGTTATGCAGTCTATTTTAGATCCATTATGACTCATATATTTATTAATTGTACTATTAGTGATGTGATTCATATGTTAACGAAATTAACCCATAAGGTTACACAAAAAAAAGGCTTGCTTTTTATATATTGAAACTTCATAAATAATATAAAAAAAATTAAATTTGACCTTTATGAGCTTTGATTGAGAAGCTGAAAAGCTAGGGGTAGATGACTCCTAATTTCAAATAATTGGTTGACTGGTATGAGTTAAGCTGGTGAAGATGCACAACAAACCTGTTGGGTGAGAAATGATATTATGAATTTTCTCAACAAAAGTTGGTTTGACTTGTAATATGTTGTTTCATTGACTTGAATTTTTTATTTTCATGAGAAAGACCATGGTTGCTTCCATCATGGAAAGAATGCAAGAAATGACTTTTCTTTGTTGTAATACATAAAGTTCAATTTCATTCACCTTTCAAAAATTGTGAGACACCGTTTATGATTTCATGGTGTTTGACCCTAGAGGTCCATTTAATTTTAGGATTATTTTCAACATATGCAATTTTCATCTTCCCATACTTCATTGACAATTTTGGTATACAATATTGTTCTTACAATACAAACAAGGTGCGCATCTTTATAATTATATATGTGTGAATTGTCATGGCAGAAATCATGCTTTAATAAATATAAAGTTATCTACTCAAATTCTGGATACTTTGCTAAAAGAAAATGTGCATTTAAAGTTTATAGAAATAAACTATTTAACTCTTTCAGTTTTCTGGATATATATATTTATGTTGCATAGGTGTATAAGAGTTGGATACATTGTTAAACTATCGGGTATACTATTAAGGAAACTATGTAAATTGTAAAAGTATATGACTAGACATCGAATATATTGTATTGTAACTGTGTGATACAATATTTAATTTGTGGATTTTGTGTCCTTGTGGCACTTTTAATACAAAATTCACTATTGTATGAAAAAAGAAGAAGACAAACATACCAGAACAAAAACAAACAACACAAAATAATCAAGTTATATGTTATTTGAAACTGTTCAAAATATAAAAAAAATTTAAAATGGTTCCTAAATAATGTTTATTTTCTGAAGAAAAGTAGTGAAAATTAATTAAAATAATTCAAATCCAAGGAAATAGAATGAAATAATAATAGAAAAACACAAAATATTCAAGGTAGGACAAAAAAATAAAACCAAGATGCTATTTTAAGTTCCTGATGTAAAGTTAGTCAAAGGACTTTAAAATAATGAAAAAAATAATTTAAAGAATTATTGGAATTGAAAACTTTGTTAGAGACCAATAAAAAATGTGGAGGTGAAAATAAATACCTCGAATTCAATTTTGCCTTTTCTTTTATAAAACTTTTGTTTATAGCAATTTCATGAAGGAAATTTTGATAGTTGCTTCCAAGTTGGTTCTCTATCAAATAAATTACTCTGCTTATAAAACAAAGAATAATATTTAATAAATGAAAAATATTACACTCAGTCATTTTTACAATCCAAAACGCAAACCGCACATGTTTTTTATTTTTTTTAAATAGTAAACATCAACTAATAAAGTATATTTTTTGATAAAAAGTGTGTATCGCTTCATTTCGAATTGAATGAATTCATTTTTAATAAATGTAAGAAAAAATTTGACAAGATATGTAAATCATTTAACAACGTATATGATTCACTGGATTTCTAACTATATATATAGGATTACATTTTGAACCGTAAAAAGATTAAGTATAACAACACATGCACTTAATATACATGGGGTCCAAAAGTCAACATGTGTAAAAGAAAAAATTGTAGCATTAGTTAGGGCACCAAACTAACCTATCTAAAAAATGGGTCGCAGACCTTCGAAATCTGAACAGAAAGATTGTTATTGAGATATGATGTAGATATAAATTGTTATACAAAGCTTGCTTGTTATAGTCAGATAAACAGAAGTTGATATTTTTTTCATTCATAGAGAAGCTGAAAGCAAGCGGACATGACTCCTAATTAATTAAGAAGTTAGTTGACTGGTAAGTTAAGCTGGTGGCGTGAATAAGAGAGAATTTATGGGTTTGTTCAACAAAAGTTGGCTTTACTTGTATTCTGTTGTTTCATACTGGATAGAAATATATTTTGATAAAAGACTATGGTTGCTTCCATCATGGAAAGAATGCAATAACTGATTTTTCTTTGTTAAAATACATTATGTTCAATTTCATCCAGCTTTCAGAAATTGTGACACCGTTTTACATTGGTCTCTTAATATTATTCTTCCTCTTTTAAAAATGAAGTGGTGTCGTTTAGCCAATAGAGTAGCAACTCCCATGATGTAGGACATATTTGGAGAAAATCATTTGAGGAGATTTGATAACAATTTGTTGTTTCATTGACTAAATATTTCTTTTAATGAGAAAGACCATGGTTGCTTCCAGGAAAGAATGCAAAAAATGCATTTTATGTTAAAACTAATAAATTATATTCAATTTAATTGTCATTGTCTTACTAAACATTTTGCCCAGAGGTCAAATTTGAACAAAGAAATTCTCACATTTCATGTGGAAGCCATGAGCCATCCAAAAGAGGTTGAGAGTTCTATATCGGGTATTGACCAGGCCTAACTGGATCCAATAGAAGGGTGACATCTGTGCTCAATAATTGACTGTGCAATTTGACTCATAGGATGTATACATTGTTCGATTATAAGCAATGCAGTTCGATACTGATCGTACTGACCAAACCCAGGCTTTACTGGATCTGGATCCGGACTCGGGCGCCTTAGCCAGTCACCCACCTCACCTATACCTATGACTAACTCTTATGCTTTACATTAATTAAAAAAGTGATGTTACATAGTTTTTTTCTAGTCTCATATGCGTCGATAAAAAATTAACGACGCATATACTCACATTAACGAGATATATGTTTCAATAATTTTTTTTACATTTTTAGTAAATACATTCATGCAATTCATTGAAATTTATGCTTTCTTTTTTTATATAAGCATATACATCATTAGATGAAATATACTATTTTTAAAAAATTCAAAACACATGTAGAATGAAATTATGGCTGGAATTGGAGCTGTACGTAAAATTATCCTAATTAAAATAATGGATCCTGAAAAAAGCTAATCCCAACAAATCTTTTTAACTGATCAGCCTTGTAATATCCTGTTTATTCCCAAATTAGAGATAACTAGTTTTCCCCAAGACGTTAGTTAACCAAAATTAAGCATATACCGAAAATGGTAGGTGACAATAATGATGAAATGGTCAGGAGCAAGAACAGAAGCTATACCAGCAAACTCTGTCAAGTAAAGCCAAAACATTGGTTAGACTGGGACGTTACATCGCCAAGGTAGGATACCTTCACTTTCGAGAAGGGAACCTCAGAGTAACAGTTTGGGCACACTTTGGATGGATGGTTAAATGTCCATTCTAACCCTCGGTGAGAGTTTCCTTATTCTTGTATTTCTTATTTTTCATATTCTCTCCTCATTCAGAATTTGTAATTCAATTCAGAAATAAAATCGGGTAGCAAACATCTACATTTTTTTAGAAAAGCCAAAACACTGGTGGATCTCTGTTGGATGCTATTTAAAGTTTAAACAAATATATATAGAGAAGCTTCAATTTTGTGTTGAAAGTTGATACATTTTAAACTTTAATTTATATTTGAACACAGACAAAACTTTTGTATTAAAAACAACAAAGATCATCACTGGATAATATATTACTGTTTACGAGCCCCACTTGAATCACTTTTTGGTCATTTGTGGCAGTTTCGATTTACATATATTACAGTTTATAAATTTTAGATTTTAATTATTTTTGATAAACAATAGACATATATGTTTGTTGTAAAAGTTAAAAAATAATTAATAACCAACGGTTAATGTTTGTTAAACTAAATTATGTAATTATTATTCACAATGTAGATTACAAATATTTTTGTCTAAAATTAAAAATGTGAATTGCATAGATTCATTTATAGAAAATCTGAAAAAAAAATTAACAATACATATATCTTGTTAATGTGAGCATATGCACTATTAATATATATAAGACTGGAATTAGGACTGGAAAAAAAACTGTGTAATAGTGCTCATTTAACTAGAAAATGTAAATTTTTTTAATGAGACATATAACTCGTTAATTTGAGTGCATGACGTTGCTGCTGATGTACATGTGACTAGAATTAGGGATGAAAAACCAACCATGTATAACAAAGCTCTAATGAAAATTAAAGCTGGTTGAGAGGTGCAACTGCGAGAAGGAATACTTTAATTTGTTGGGTTTGTGGGCCTTGGTCCAGCCCATATGAAGTTCTATTAGACCATCCATATTGACCCAATGCGTGCTAACATGCATGTACACGTGCATATGCACATGGGGTATAGAAGGCCCTTGTAAAGGCTTCCTCTTCATGGTGATACATGGCCACGAGGCGGACCCACGATTTAGAACAAGGGAGGCCGGGACCAAACCAGGGCGGATCCAGGACATTTTTTTCAGGTGGGCTAAATTAATCTTTTCATAAAAAAAATTTCTTTTGATAAAAATATCAAAAAAAAATTTCTCTTGATAAAAATATTAAAAAAAAATTTGATAGTCAAATGATGTATTTGAAATAAAATAAATCATCAAAAGATTAAGTAAAATAAAACAAGTTCATTTATACAAAAGCTAATAATAAAATACTATATTAAAAAAAAAGATACTAAGTAGAGAAATTCATAATCAAAGTTCAGTCAAGAGTAACTCAGAGAAATTAAAAAAACTATATAATAAAGCATTATTGAAGTTGAGCCTTGCGGTGTTTTACAGAGTAGAAATCATCTATTATCGAGTCAAATCAATAATTTCAGCAAATTCTCTCCTTATTTTCTTCTTTTCTTTTAATGAAATACAATCCTTCACTTAAAATCCATCTAAAATTATAACCTACATAAAAAGGATATTCCAAAAAAAACTCAAATGTTATATAAAAGAAAATCACAAATACAAACTTAATTTAAAAAGTTTTGATTTAGTTTTCTTATTAGACACTGAGATAATCATGAATAATTCCACATTTATTTGGAATAAAATAAATATCAATAAAACATAAAAGCTAACAAAAAATTCCCATTGATTCTTACCACTGCACACCCTAATTTTATATACGGTATATTCTTTGACACCAATCAATCTTTCACCAAAAGAACTCAAAATCACACCAACAAACATTTCAAAATATAATATAAAATATCTAAATGCATCTACAAAACATATAATATAATAAATTAAAAGAACTAAAGAAAATTTACAAATAAAATCTAATTCATACATATTGTTTGATGTTGGTAAAGGGGGTGATTTATTCATTGACGGCTGGCCGGCTGCAAAATATGATTAAAAAAAGATGTTTAATTAGATAAATTGAAGTTTATATAGCAAGTTGTTTTGGGGTTTTTCTAAAAAGACTGGGTTGGAACAGTGTCTTGGGGGGTTTTGAACAAAATATGGGTTGAGCTTTATTGGGGTTTTCTAAAATACTGGCTGTTATTTAGGGTTTTTTTTCACAAAATCTGACTACAACCCGGCCCAGCCAACCCATGGGCCCGCCCCTGGACCAAATAATATACTGGAAAAAAATATATAACAGAATATAAATATGAAAATGATAATTTAAGATAAAAATATCAAAATTTAAGTCATTAATAATAAGTGAATGCAACAATGAAGAGCTCATAGATATTTTTTATAATAAAAAATAAACAAGAAATTACATATTTTCTACTTCAGTTGCATCCTACGATTTTTCACTACATAAAATTCATCTACAATCGTGTCATTGTCAATTTTTTCAGTTATTTCTCTTTCAAAATGAAAAAATAAATTTTTTTTCAAGAAATTCATCCTCCATCTTATTACGAAGTGTTGTTTTAACAAGCTTCATAGCTGAAAATGATTGTTCGGTAGTTATTATTAAAACTGAAAGAGTCAAAACAAGATGAATCAATCTATCAATGAGATAAAACGTCTTCGACTTTTCTGTTTCAAAGAGTGCTTGACATAATTCAGATATTCCGGATAAATTTTACAATCTTTCATGAGAAAGGACGTCAAGCTCGTAATATTATAACTGATATCTTAACATTGTAATATCTTCCTCTGTAAAATAAATAAATAAATTTCAACAAATGCATTTTATCAAAGTATATACCTCGTTAATGTGAGTATATGCTCAAGTGATTTTCTATCGACGTATGGGGTCTAAGATGTCACCAGAGACGATGTCATGACGTGACCCAAATTTTTATTTTTTTTTGCAGTGGGGAGGGGTATATTATAGTAGGTTTTTTTTTTTCAATGAATCCCACTTGGTCACCTGCCCCACACAACTTATATATCAACTACTCTTTCTTGTGCTAATGGGTTGGGATTAATTTATTTAGAACCATATGAAATACATTATGCATGGTGGGGGGGCTTGCCCCCCCTCGGTCCACCCCTGCATGGCCCAGAGAAGAAAACAAGGGTTTCAGAGTGTGTTCGACGACAACGGGGGAGAGAGAAAGAGAGAGAGGAAAGGATAGAAATAGGAGGACAAGCAATCCCTTCAGATTTCTCTGCGGATTCTAATTTATATCGAGATTGGGTTCCCCATATTTGAAAGATTTATTTAGGGTTTTATTGAGCTAACCCTGTGTCTCTCTTCCATTCCTGTATTCCTCAAGTTTTGGGCAAAACTTGATAGAACCTTATACTCATTATATTTTGATATAGTTGATTATTGCTGGAATGCCCCGTGGATATAAGCTAAAGCCGAATTATGTTAAATTTGATGTTTCTTTGTGGTTTGCAAGCTTCTATATTTTCTGATTGCATCGGTGATTGATTAGAGTTGCGTATAATATTATTCTGCATTAATATTATTTATTTTACACAGACAAAATTATTCAGGAATCCCAACAAGTAATATCAGAGCTATTCCCAACAATGGTATCATAGCAAGGTTGAATTTATTTGTGTGAGATAATTATGGAGAGTACCACCGATAAGATGAATGAGTTGAATAATTTTAATTGGTTGATATGGAAGCTCAAGATGGATGACATCCTTTATTGTAAGAATTTATATGAACCAATTGAAGAAGATAAAGGTAAACCCGAAAAGATGACAATAGAAGACTAGACCAAGTTGAATAGAAAATGTGATGCCACTATTCGACAGTTGGTTGATGCTAGCGTATTTCATCATGTTGTTAATGAACGAACGCGCACACTCTATGGAAAACGCTAAAGTATTTGTATGAGAAAAAATAGCGAGGAACAAATCGTTTTTAATTAGGAAACTCATGAACTTAAAGTTTAAAAGTGGCAGTGTTGCAGAGCACCTAAATGAGTTTCAGAACTTGGTGAATCAGTTGACTATGATAAAAGATGATTTTGGATGATTAGTTAGGCACTACTGCTTTTAGGATCTTTGTCAGATAGTTGGGAGATATTAGTTGTCACACTGAGTAATTCTGCTCCAGATGTTGTATTGTCTATTTTTACAGTTACGAGCTGTTTATTCAATGAAGAAACGACGAGAAAAATAGTGAATGCAGATGATGCACATGCATGTGTCATAGAGAACAGGGGGAGGAGCAATGATCGAGATCCAAGAGGTCGTGGCAGGTATAGAAGTAATTCAAAGCCTGAAGAAAATGCGTGCTACCATTGCGGTAAAGCCGGTCACTTCAAAAAGAACTACTGAATATGAAAAGGAGAACAAAATGAGGAAATAATCAGAAGAAGAAAGATGACGACAAGAACATCATGGCTACTGTATATACAGATGAGTTTGTGATCTCTCTTTCATAGAGGAGAAATGCCCGCATGTTGCAAATCAGAATACTAAGTGGATAGTGGATACGGGGGCGTCCTACCATGTGACTCATAAGTTTGAGTTCACTTCATACAGAGCAAGAGACTTTGACATTGTGAAGATGAAAAACACTAATCACTCAAAGATTGCAGGAATTTGTTATGCACCAATGTAGGACACATATTGACTTTGAGGGTGTTTGTCGTGTTCCTGATTTGCACCTGAAGATGCTTTCTGAGATCGCTTAGGATTACCAAGGATTTGAGAATCACTTTGGCAATGGAAAATAGAAGTTCACCAAGGGTTCGCTAGTTGTTGCTAGAGGAAACACATGTTGTACTTCATATAAGACAAAGATAAAAGTGTGCAAGGATGAAATGAATGAAGCTGAAGAAGAATTGTCTCCGGATTTATGGCATAGGTGCTTACTTGAGCGAGATGGAACTAAAAGTTCTGGTGATCGAAGAAGTCTCTTATTTCCCTTACCAATGGTACATTTCTTTGCTCTTGTGACTATTATTTTATTGAAAAGCATCATAGAGTTTCTTTTGATAGAGGATCGAAAATGAAGCCAGATATCTTGGACTTGATTCACTCTGACGTTTATGGTTCGTTTGAGGTTGAATCGTTTGGTGGAAATAGGTATTTTATAATATTTATTGATGATGCATCCAGTAAAGTGCGGGTTTACTGTTATGAACAAAGGATCAGGTGTTTGTTTGAGCACTTTCAACACTTTCATGTCATGGTGGAACAGGAGACAGGAAAACAATTGAAGTCATTGCGAACCGTTAATGGAGGTGAGTACAGTTCGAGGGGGTTCAAAGATTATTGCTCGCATCATGGTATTTGACACAAAAGGTCTGAACCTAGTACTCTACGGCATAATAGTGTCGCAGGACGGATGAATCGCATTATTGTTGAGAAATTAAGATTAGGGATGGCAATGGGTAGGGTTGGAGTCAGGTTTTATATAATCCAAACCCAACCTGTCTTTTCAATGTTGAACTCCATATCCGCCACACCCCACCTCGGGCTTACAATTTAAAATCCATATCCACTCCATCCCATATCGGGTTTTATATCTTAAAGTCTATGCCCACCCATTTAAAACAAATTGGATTGTTTGATCCCTATAGTTAATATAATAAAAAATTTACAAAACAAATTAAATTATTTGTAATATGAATACAGATGACATTCATAAAAAAACTTCAATTTCTTCTTACATAAAAATAATAAAATCTCAAAATATATATATAAAAAATGAATAGTTCATGACAACCATTACATGTAATATTTGAGAATTAATTAAAACATTTTTAAATACATAGTATAAATAGTTCATTCAAAATTACACATAAGACCAAATAAATAAAAAATTTGACTTATATGTTGAAAGGAAAAAGAAAAGATAAAAGACTGTAAAATATCAAACAACACCTTTTGTTTTTAAGGTGGAAAACGATTGATTGAATGAAGGGACGTGTATTTTGAATTTTTTCTGTGAGATAAATGTGAATGAATGGATGGAGAGAAAAATAAGATGATGATAGTTGAATTTTAACTTGTTACTATATTAGGGATTAAGTTTAGTTTATAGTTCATAAATCATAATGACCAAATATAGGTCAAATTCGCTAATTGGATAGGGTTTTAAACATAAAACTCAAACCCAACCCATATATTACATGGGTTGAGGCAAGTTTGAAAAACATGGAATCCAAACCCACCCTAATAAGGACAGATCGGATTAGGTTACCAATAAAACTCATCTTATTGTCATCCCTAAGGCAGATGTATATTAAAGATGACTAGATTGCTTAAAACCTTTTGGGTGAAGCGGTTTCAACTGCCTGCTACTTGATATATAGGTCACCATTAGTTCCTTTGGATATGGAGATTCCAAAGAAGGTTTGGTTTAGAAATGAGGTTTCGCATTCGCATCTGAGAGTCTTTGGATGTAAAGCTTTGACGCTTGTACCAAGAGAGGAGAGACAAAAGCTTGATGAAGCAGCCTCATGTGTTTTCATTCAATATGGATATGAAGAATTCGGCTATAACCTATGGGATCTAGAAACGAAGAGGATTATTCGGCATAGGAATGTAGTGTTCTATGAAAACTTGACTATTAAAATTTTTGATGGAGTTCCAAAATTAGTTGGTGGTGTTGCATATTTAACACTAGTTCATTCTTCAATATGGCCGACTACAGATGGGGAGGAGACGCGAAATGAAGATTTTGATAAGGTGCCAAATATACCTAACGTTAATGAAGATTTAGAACAGGAAGCTCTTGAGCAAGGTGAGCAGTGTCATCAGTCAGAGACAGAAATTCTGATGAAGAGGTCATTGAGAGAATCAGAGACAACAGAGATTCTGATAAAGTGGTCATCGAGAGAGTCAGAGACAGAGATTCCGATGAAGAGATCATCAAGAGAGCATAGATCATCATTGAGATACCCCACCTTTGAGTATACCTTGTGTACTGAAGAGGGGGAGGCAAAAAGTTTTTTAGAGGCACAGTCTCATGAAGAACAAGATGAGTTCGAGCTTTGTGAGAAGCTGGACAGCATGGACTCCAGGTGAGGAGTCGCGGGCAGGGTTTCCTCCCTCATTGGGTTGGAGGGGGAGATTGTTGGGTTTATAGACCTTAGTCCAGCCCATATGAAGTCTTATTAGACCATGCATATATTGACCCAATGCATGCTAATATGCATGTACACGTGCATATAAGCACGTGGGGTATATAAGGCCCTTGTTAGGGCTTCCTCTTCATGGTGATACACGACCAGAGAAGAGAAAGGGTTTTGGCGTGTGTTCGGCGGCAACAGTGGAGAGAGAAAGAGAGAGAGGAGAGGAGAGAAAAATGAGGAGCAGTCCCTTCAGGTTTTTCTACGGATTCCGATTTATATCAAGGTTAGGTTCTCCATATTATTTAAAAATTTATTTATAGTTTCATTGAAGTTACCCAATATTCCTCTTTCATTTTTGTATTCCTCAATTTTTAGGCAAAACTTGAGATGACCTTATACTCATTATATTTATAGTGGATTGTTTCTGTAATGCCTCGTGGATATAAGCATAAACTGAACCACGTTAAATTTGGTGTTTCTTTGTGGTTTGCATGCTTTTATATTTTTCTGATTGCGTCGATAATTGATTAGGGTTAGGGTTACGTATAATAGTATTTCACATTTGTACTATTTATTTCACACAAATAAAATGAGTCGGGAATCCCAATAAGTAATATCCGAGCGATTCCCAACATAATCAATGTGAGTCATTAATTGTTTTTAACAATGCAATTTGTTCAAAATAGGACCTCGTAATAAAACCATTAAAAGTTGGAAGTCCAATATGCAAAGACGCATGTAAAACACCTTATATCAGTTTTGTTGGATTGTGGCTACTGTTTTGACCTATGGATTCAGTGAATGAGTAGGTTTCAGGTCCAAAAAGGAAGAACTATTTCCTTTTGAATAATGTTTGGGATAACCTCACAGATAGTCCACACATATTTTGATTTTTTTATAAATAATAAATTTTATCTAATAAGACATATACTTGGATATAAAAAAATGTATGATCCGTGATTCGTAATGAATTGAATGGACACATTTTTAATAAATGTAAAAAAAAAATATGGTATATATCTCACCTAAGGAGATATATACCTAGCTACATGACTATGAAAGTATGTAGATTGTCTGTGAAACTGTTTAGGCGGGTTGCATGTGACAGTTCCTTCTTATTCTTTTTTAGTGTATCAAGTGAAAATAGATTTTGTGTATTTGAAACATGAATGCATCGTTTAGATGCATTTTTGCCAAATGGCCTCTAATCCCGTGGTGAAAAAACACTGTCGTAGAATCCAAATCCCTCCCCCCCCCCCCCCCCCCCTTTATGCATTTTTTTTGTACATAGACCCTGGAGTGGCTACAAAGTCCCACTCTATTTTACTAGTACAAACTTTAGATCAGCATGGACCCACAAACTAACAATGAGTTAAAGCACATAAGACAAGCCTAGAGGGTTTTTTCCAAAAAAAATTTGCAGCCACTCGAACCAGACCCTCCTCATTGGAGAGGGATATCCTCTACCACTATGGCAAAGCCGAGCAAGACCCCCTTTTATGTAGTTTGATGAAGAATATTTGACAGGCCCTCCTCTTTATGTAGTTCAATGAGAGAATTATTCAATAACTTTTGTATTGACAAATCTGTGTGTAGGGGCTATAGACTTGACTCTCTCTCTCTCTCTCTCTCTCTCTCTCTCTTTGTTCCAAGGCTGTCTTTGAACAATATGTATGAGAAACATTTGCTTAGAAATAGTGTATAAATATAGGTAAAATACATTATCATAATGCCTCCACATAACACAAAACTTACCGTTATATGTGGTTACACGTGTAAAAAAAAAAAGGTAAATTGTTTTTGTCATCCAAACACCAGTATAGTTGTTCTTTTGTATTCAGACACCGTTAAGCAAGACATAAAACCCTAACAACAACTCTAGCAGTCTAGCTACTGAAGAGACACCCCCTAAATCCCAGACATCCCTTCTTGAGAAGCAAGATTGAAACCAAGATGTGGGCAAGAGTGGACTACTGACTTATCAATATTACAGTGCCTTTAACCTGCATTCATTGTAACAGGAAATGCCTAATATTAAAAAAATAACGATGTGGACTACATTTGAGGTTGAAAACAAGACTGAGTCTAACATTTGCTTTATTCTAGATTAAAAGCAAAGCCTGAAGACCTAGTGGTGAATCACCCTCATAGCATAGGTTCAAATAGCACTGGTGATACGATGAAAATGGTTGTAAATGCCCTCATGGGTTGGACGCAATTACAACTACACACAATTATGTTTATAGTCTTATTTATAGCCTCATGTATATCTGATGAGGTGAGGTATATATACATTATAAATGAGTATATATATATTCACTCTATAAATGGATACATGCAGTTAATTAGAGTATATATCTTATTTATGAAAACATAAATTATGGACCTTTGAAAAGAAAAGAAAATAATCATAAGCATGTAGAAAGTGCACATGGAGCAATAAGTGGGGTTGTACATGCCATTATTCTTGTTTAACATACATGCAATCATGCAACGTTGTTCATGTGATGAAAATTGTGGTGAAATAATGTTCTTATTGGTTATATGTGGACAATTTTTTATATATAAAACGGTAGGTAGACGCCTCAATTTTATTGCTAAAATTCATTGAATGTCCAAAACATACTAAGCATAAAAGTAAAAACTTGAACCAAGGACGGGTAGAAGAGAATTCTATCAAGTACTCGATTCCGAAAACAGAAATCTCCTACTCAATCAAAAGCCCCCCCCCCCCCCCCGAAGAAACTCACCCTACCATCATCTCCCGTACATTCTCAAAATAAATCGATGTCCCCTAAAGATAAGATGGTTCCTTGACAATCAAAATACCCACATGACTGCCAGAACGAGAGACTCATACACTCATGAGTTGGATATGCGGACGAGTTGTAGCGAGGGTTGTGGTCTCCTCCTTTTTCAGCCCCTAATTTCAATTCTATATATCTTGAAAGAATTAATCATACACTCACATTAACGAGATATATACATCATTATAAATTTTTTACATTTTTTATAAATGAATGCAAGTAATTTATTGGAGTGTGTGTGTATATATATATAGTTGAGTGATAATATGCGGTCCGTGCGAACCATGTATATACACCCCTTAAAAGTGTATATGCGTCAATAAATGATGCATATAGCCCAATGATGCATATGCTTCAATGAGTTGGTATGCTTTCTCTATCGACGCATATACCTCGACATGTGAGGTAAATGCGTGGTTCGCACGGACTGATATATATATATAGTTGAGTGATAATATGCGGTCCGTGCGAACCACATATATACACCCCTTAAAAGTGTATATGCATCGATAAATGATGCATATAGCCCAATGATGCATATGCTTCGATGAGTTGATATGTTTTCTCTATCGACGCATATACCTCGCTATTTGAGGTAAATGCGTGGTTCGTACGGACTGCACGGACCGCACCATATCATTACTATATATATATATATAGTTATATATAGTTAAGTGATAATATGCGGTCCGTGTGGTTTGTGCGAATTGCGTATATACCTCCTTTAGGTATATACTTAGAAAATAAAGCATATACCTTGTTGAAGGTATTATTGGTAATGTAATTTCAAATGTTGTATGTAATACTTCAATAAGGTATATGTTCTCTTTACTAACGTATATACTCTTTTAAATGACGTGAAATACATTCAAATGTAGTGTATGCTTTCTCTATCGATGCATATATTTTTTAAATGACGTATATGCTATGATCCGTATGGCCCGCATGGACTGCACCATATCATTACTCTATCTCTTTC
The DNA here is from genome assembly GCA_030737845.1 of Acorus calamus. Taxonomy (NCBI): domain Eukaryota; kingdom Viridiplantae; phylum Streptophyta; class Magnoliopsida; order Acorales; family Acoraceae; genus Acorus; species Acorus calamus. The sequence goes on along the minus strand of CM060858.1, from coordinate 22,656,256 downwards.
TTTTTCTCTATCTATATATATATATTATAAAAATACATACATCATTTGATGTGATATACTAATTTTAAGAAAAAATAAAACATGTGCAGAGTAGAATGGAGATTGAAAATGTTATGTACAAGAGATTTTCCTTCTTGTTTTGGTTACGATCTGGTTCAATCCACTGCTTAATACACATTGACTTAGGCCCAATGTAATGCAGATGACTTTCTCTTTGATTTTGTGAGCCTCTGTAATAAAATGATCGAGCTCTGTTACACTCAGTTTTTTTTATAGTTCAAAATACAGTTTTATATACCTTGTTAAAAATCCACTGAAGCATATACCTCGTTAAATGATATATATACATCGTTAATTTTGTTTTACACTTATTAAAAATTAATTCATTTAACTCGAAATGGAGCGATGTACATTTTTATTAAAACATATATCACATTTGGTGATATTTATTATTTAAAAAATAAAAACATGTATGGTCTGAGTTTTAGTTGGTAAAAATGACTGAATCTAACATTTTTCTAATAAAATTAGATTTAATGTGTCTCCATGGGTCATAACATCCTAACAAGACAAAATAGATCCAATGTGGAATTAGTGTGAATACTACGTAGTCCGTGTGAACACTCCTACGGACATTCATTATACCTCAACAACCATTTAGCGGTCGTTAGAAAAATTGCATGTTTTTTTTATCTAATTGGTCTATACAGTAAATGTTTGTTAAGACTTATAAACTATAGATTATAGCTTTTAGCTCAACATAAGCAGTTATTGTATGTTTATTTAATTTTATTAAAATTTATTTAACTAAAAAAGCTTTAAAAATTATAATCTCTAAGTTGAGTTAGGGGTGTTTTTCATATTATAACTTATGGATTATTTTTAAAAAAATTTATTGAATATTACTACCCTTCACTTTATTACTAAGGACAAGTCTTTACATCTCTTCTAAATATTCATTTCATCTTCCAAAATTTTGAGACAACTCATGTTGGCAGAACCAGGATTTTATATGGGGGGGGGGGGGGGGGGGGGGGGGGGCTAACATGAATTTAAAATCTAATAAATAATTTTAATTTAATATAAACTAAATGAGTTCATAAGTTATATCTAATAAATTTTGCCATACATAAGTAAAAAATTCAAAATAAGCCAAAAGATCAAGTTTTATTTTTAAAAGTAGATTATTGAAGTTGTGCCCAACGATCTTTCGGATAATAAAATCGTCTATTATTGAATCTTAGTCAATATTTTCAGCAAATTTTTTTCCAATATAGACAATTATAGAATCTATAGGAAAATCATCATTCATCTTTGTGTACTGTTTTAACAAGCTTCATAGTTAAAAATGAACATTTAGTAGTTGACGTAGAAATAGAAAGAGTCAACATAAGAATAATCAATTTATTAATCAAAGTATAGACATTTAACTTTTTTGTTTTAACTAATCTTACACAAATTGATATTTGAATACACTTTAAATATAGTCAATTTGTCATCACACATTAATTTTTTAATCTACAAAAGTCATTCTACTCATTCTAGAACTAGAAGCAGAAAAACATAGAATTAAAAATCTATGTATCAATTATTCAAATTGTTATAAATCTAAATAAAAGAATAAAATTCAATATACTAACCAGAAGAGAGGATCAACCAAAACAGAAAAAGGAGAGAGAGAGAGAGAGATTTTGTATTTCTTGTATATGTCTATAATACAATGCATGCCTCTATTTATAGGCAACAAACACAACAATACAATATATAATCATGGGGATTTAATTTTTTCTATCCCTTAACATAAGGATGGGGGGGGGGGGGTTACAAATAATTAAAGAGAACATTCATAGTGGTCATCCATATATATAATATTTATAACACTCCCCCTTGGATGACCATCAACCATTATACTAAGGTAATTGCCTCGTTAAAACCTTGCTTGTAAAACCCATTGGGAAAAACCAAAGCGAAAGAAAAAAAGTACAATTACTTGATCTTAGTAATGTTGAACGCGTTTAATACTGCCTCATTAAAACCTTGCTAGGAAAACCCAGTGGGACAAAACCTAGACGAAGGAAATAGAGTACAGTATGCAAAAGATGTCCATAGTTGAATATAATCCCATTTATTAGTTACTCCCCCTGATTTATGTAAGTCTCAGACTATCTAATGATTAAGTCGACGCATGCCAACTTTACGTACCACCTTTTGAAAGGTTGATTTTGGTAGAGCTTTAGTGAAGAGATCTGCAAGGTTATCACTGGAGCGGATCTGTTCGACTTCAAGTTCATGATTCTTTTGGAGTTCATGGGTGTAAAAGAACTTCGGTGAGATGTGCTTAGTCCTATCTCCCTTGATGTAACCTTCTTGGATTTGAGCTATGCATGCACTATTGTCTTCATATATAGTTGTAGGAATGTTTGTTTTAGATGACAAACCACATGCACTTTGTATATGTTGAATCAAGGATCTCAGACAAACACATTCTCTACTAGCTTCATGTAACACCAATATTTCTGCATGGTTAGATGAGGTAGTCACCAATGTTTGTTTTGTAAATCTCCATGAGATAGCATCATTGTTATTAAGATACACATAATCTATCTGTGATCGACCTTTTGAGGATCAGAAAGATAACCTGCATCTGCATAGCCAACTAGATGCGAATTATTAGATTTATCATTTGAATAAAATAAACCCAAATCGGTAGTTCCACGAAGGTATCTCATAATATGCTTGATATCATTCCAATGCCTGCGAGTTGGTGCAGAATTGTATCTCGCTAAGAGATTGACTGAGAAGGCTATGTCTGGTCTCGTATATTGAGTCAAGTATAGCAGTGCACCAATAGCACTTAAATATGGTACTTCTAGACCAAGAGTTGCCTCGTCTTTATCTTTAGGACGGTATGGGTTTTTCTTAACATCAAAGGATCGAACGACCATGGGTGTACTTAGGGGATGCGCTTTATCCATGTTAAAGCGTTGCAATACCTTTTCTATATATTTTGATTGATGGATCAATATTCCACTAAAATTTTGTTCGATCTGCAGGCCGAGGCAATATTTAGTTTTTCCAAGGTCCTTCATTTTGAATTCCTTTTTCAGACATTCCGCAGTTTTGTTGAGCTCTTCAGGAGTCCCAATTAAATTTATATCATCAACATAAACTGCTAAAATAGCAAATACCTTATTGGATTTCTTTATAAAGACACATGGGCAAATGAGATTGTTTCCATATCCAGCTTTTATCAAATATTCACTAAGACGGTTGTACCACATTCTTCCAAATTGTTTTAAGCCGTACAATGAATGCCTTAGTTTTATTGAATACATACTCTTTGATTTTGCTTCAGGCAATTTATATCATTAAGGGATTTTTATATAAATATCAGCATCTCAATTCCCAGATAGATAAGCTGTTATAACGTTCATTAGTCTCATATCGAGTTTTTCAGAAATTGTGAGTTTTTCAGAACGTTATTGCATCCATGACTGGTGAGTAAGTTTCTTCATAATCAATCCCAGGTTTCTGCAAGAAACCTTGTGCCACGAGACGTGCCTTATATCTAGTGATTTCATTTTTCTCATTTCTTTTTCTTACAAATACCCATTTGTAACCTACAGGGTTAACACCTTTTGGGGTATGTACTATAGGTCCAAATACACCACGTTTTTCAAGAGAACTTAATTCTGCTTGAATAGCATCTTTCCACTTTGGTCAATCACTTCTTTGTCGACATTCATTTATGCTATGTGGTTCGTTATCCTCATTGCCCTTTGTCGACAAGTTGTGAAGGTGAAAAAGGGTGATAAGCAGTTGGCCTAAGTTTAATTAACTTAGTAGCATGCAAGATAGCATGTCCCCAAGCAGACACATGCAATTTAGATTGCATGAGTAAAGGTCTTGCAATAAGTTGCAAATGTTTGATCAAAGTTTCTGCTAGTCCGTTTTGCGTGTGAACATAGAGGACTGGGTGTTGAATATCAATATCTTGTGATAAACAATAATCATCAAAAATTTGAGAAGTAAATTCTCCTGCATTATCTAATCGAATGGACTTAATGTAATGGTCAGAAAAATGTGCTCTAAATCTAATGATTTGAGCAAGTAATCTAGCAAATGCTAAATTACGAGTAGAGAGTAAGCAAACATGTGACCAACAAGTGGAAGCATTAATTAAAACCATAAAGTATTTGAAAGGTCTACTATGAGGGTGAATTGGGCCACAAATATCACCATGGATTCTTTGTAAAAATGATGGAGACTCAGATACAATTTTAAGAAAAGAAGGTTTAGTGATAAGTTTACCTTGTGAGCAAGGGGTACAAATATAATCACTAGGTAGGGTAAGATGTTAGTTTGCCATAGAGTGTCCATTAGAATTATTCATAATCCTTCTTAACATGTTGGCTCCAGGATGACCCAAGCGATTGTGCCATAATATTAAAGTATTTGGATCATTGAGCTTCTGGCTCATGACGGAGTGTGTTTCTACAACGCTAAGTATTGTCTGGTATAACCTCATGCATAGTGCATGGAATTTTTCTAGTGTAAGCTTCAGGCTTTCAACACTAGAAGTAATGCAGAAAAATTCTTTGCTATCTTCATTGCTTGTTTCAATATGGTACCCGTTTATCTTTATGTCTTTAAAACTATGCAAATTTCTTTTAGAATTGCTTGAATATAATGCATTGTAAATAGGTGGGTATCATTTGGTAATATCACATGGGCTATTCCGGAGCCTTCAATAATATTAACTAGTCCAGCAATGGTGGATACCTTAGCTGCATGGCATACCAAATCAGAGAAAAACTTCTGGTTTTTCAAAATGGTGTGAGTTGTTGCACTATCTATGAGACAAATGTCATTATTTATTACAACTTCCCAATCCATACCTTTAAAATGGATAATAAGATTCAGTCATTCAAAATAGGATAAATAATTTAATAAATGAACCATTAAATCATCCTAAAAATATATCATGATGCAAAATAATAAAGATAAAGACATTTCAATTCTAAATAATAATGTCAATATTTCAAAATTAAAGGAAGGCGTATATAAAATTTAGGTCATTAGGATCATCTCTCAATAACGGTTTTGAAAATCTCATTATCAATAGCTTTGAATATTTATATTTAGCCATGTATGACATGTCTTTGAAAATGCATGACCACTTCTGGTGATCATAAACACTCTCCTTCGGGGAGTTTCACAAGTTCAATAGATCTTTCTGTTCATTTTTCAGGTCATCATATATGTAATGCCTCAAAGAAGAACAATCATTGATGCAAAATGAAAAATAAATGATATAATATGAATGTAGATGAAAGCTAATGTCATGTCATCCCCTTTTTCACCGATTCATTCATAAATGTAGTTTATGAAGAAAAACAAATAACCCCAATATTTATATGCTCACGAGTTGACATGAAAAACCCATACGGGCATGCATGGAACTAATTATCTTAATTAGTAATTATAAATATGTCATCATCATTGATTGATTTGACCGAATCAACCATGCTTTCATCATATAACCCCAAGATATATATTGTTAACCAAAAGCCCATCATTAATGAACAGAACATGCATGCAAATATATTTATATAACTTTAAACCATTTAAACTTTGCATAGATGACATCTGTACCAAAGCATCATATATGCAATATTATAAAAATATCCTCTTCATCAGCCTCATTGGTAGATAATCGATCATCATTCACCGTAACGGATTACAAATGATTTATTTAGTGTCGGTTAAAAGAAATTCATCTAAAAAATAGTGGAACTAACTTAACAGAATATATGAAGATAGAACTTATGATATATATATATGATTAGAACTTCTAGTTCTGTATATGAAATTAATTAGAACTTCTAGTTCTATATATAAAATAAGAACTTCTGGTTCTATATATAAAATTTAATTAGAACTTCTGGTTCTCTATATAAAAAAAATTTAATTAGAACTTTTGGTTCTATTATTATTTTGTAAGAATTTTTGGTTCATAAGATTAGAACTTCTGGTTCTATTATTATTATGTAAGAACTTATGGTTCATAAGATTAAAACTTCTGGTTCTATTATTATTGTATAAGAACTCTGGTTCTACACATAAAAATATAATTTATTTGTGAGAACTTCCGGTTCTACAAATAAAAATATAATTTATTTGTGAGAACTTCCAATTCTACACATAAAAATATAATTTATTTGTGAGAACTTCCGGTTCTATACATAAAAATATAATTTATTTGTGAGAACTTCCGGTTCTACACATAAAAATATAATTTATTTGTGAGAACTTTTAGTTCTACACATAGATTTATAATAATAATAACAAAAAAAATCAATTTTCAATAGATCATAGAGATCAAATAACAAATAACAACCAAAACTATAGCATAAAAAAATACTATAAGAAATATTGCATGGAATGAATCGCACTCGACTGTCCGATGCGATGGACCCATGATCGACGGCCCGTGATCGCAGCCGCACCCGCCATTCGCCGCACCTAATTGGTTCCCTATATATATATATATGGGGGCGATTACGTGCAGCGCGCGGCAGGTGCGGCGGCGACGTGGGTCATTCGATCGCGGGTCCATCGCATCCAACGGTCGACGTGAATCGCACCCGACCGTCCGATGCGATGGACCCGTGATCGACGGCCCACGATCGACGCCGCACCTGCCGTTCGCCGCAGGTAATCGGCCCTATATATATATATATATAATTGCATACGGGTTGAATGGGTTGCATGAAAAAAAATGCATATAGCATGCTACTGTTTATTGCATGAATATATAATCATAACACAAAGATATATATCTTATTTAATTAATAATTCATCATCCCTCTTCCTGAATCATCCTCGGTGCACATTGAGGGAAAAAATTAAATTCATAATATAACATGTTGTGAATCTAAATCGAGGACATCGTGCTGATTACGTGTTATAAATCTAAATAAAATAATAAAATTCAATATACTAACCAGAAGAGAGGATCAACTAAAACAGAAAAAGGAGAGAGAGAGAGATTTTGTATTTTTTGTATATGTCTATAACACAATGCATGCCTCTATTTATAGGCAACAAACACAACAATACAATATATAATCATGGGGATTTGATTTTATCAATCCCTTAACATAAGGATGGGGGTTACAAATAATTAAATAGAATATTCATAGTGGTCATCTGTCACAAGGGAAAATTAGAGACCCAAAAATTACCTCAGACCCTATGCGGCACTAGTGCTCTCGAACACTAGTTCAGCCTCTCCGAAGTCGCTTAACAAAAAAAACACACAAAGACACAAACAGAGAGATGGGCAAAACCCTTTTATGTTGTATTCACTCCAAGGTTACAACCTATGTCCCCAATACCTTCGGCTTGGGACTTATATAGTGTTAGAAGGGTTTGTGACTTGTACTGCCTGGGCGTTTTCCCACTCTTGCGTGCGTGTGCAGAGTTGCCCGGGTCGTGGGCACGCCGAGTGCCCACGAACGCGCCACGTTGTCCCACGATCCGTTCTCGCCCCGCGAGAACCGCGCACATGCGTAACCGTCCCGCCTCGCTGGATGACCACGTCCTTAGATGCGTTGGTCGCCTGCGCGCACTGCGGATCTGCCCCGGGCGTGTGCGCCACGTCATTCCACGACTGGCGCCCCACCCCGTGAGATTCGTGCACGTCTTGCTGACATGTGCGCCAGGTTGCTCCACGCCCCGCGAGAAGTGCGCATGACCGTAACCGCTCAGGATCGCTGCGTGTCCACGTCTCCGGGTGCGTTCACCATCTGCGCGTATTCTGGATCTGCCCCGGGCGTGTGCGCCACGTCGTGTCATGACTAGTGCCCCACCCCGTGAGATCCAAAGACATGTGCGCCAGGTTGTCTAACGCCCCGCGAGATGGCCGCGCGTCACGCCAGCGTGACAATGCCCGATCATTCCGGAACCTCCAGTGCCACCTAGACCGGTGTCCCAAGTCTCCTTCGCGCCAAGGTGCCTCCTACACCCGCGATGAGCCTATGTCGCGCCTAGATGCCTCGTGCACCCAAGCTATGAGCCCACTGGCTCGGCTAGGACTTGATCCTAGCCTAACACAATATTTATAACACAAATAATATTATATAAATAATAAGCCATTGCTCCCTAGTCCCTACAAGGACAACAACTGTCTAGGCGGTCCCTGTTTTATAAAACCCCAATAATTCAATAAACAAAACAAAGTTATAGATAAAACAATATCAAAGTCCACCAAATCCCAAAGTCCCCAGTCGGCTAGTCATCGCCCATTCGCCTGATCGCCATCCATCTCGTCAGGGGCAGGGGGAAGAGACGATAGCGGATCGTCGTCCGTCTCGTCAGTGGGCGAGGGAGAGAGACAGAGGGAGGGAGAGACAACCAAACAGGGGAGAAAGAGAGTGATCAACAGAGAAAGCAATTCGCATCTACTTCCATGGTTCTCGTCATCGCCTATCCGCCCGATCGCCGTCCGTCAGCGGCTTAGCGCAGCTTCACCGTTCTCGGCTTGCAGCAGAATCGTGGGAGGAAGGAAAGGGATTTTAGGTTTTAATCAAAGTTTTTTTTTAATTTGGTATGATTAGGGTTCTCTTTGGGCAATTGGGCATGGATTTCCATGCTGTCTGACGGACTGGGTTGGATTGGACTTTTTAATCAGGAGTCTCCGATTGGGGTATATTTTAAAAAAAATATTCAAAATTTTGGGGCGGGCTACAACCCGTCCAAGCCTACTACTACTAGTTCCGCTTATGAATTGTAAGAAGTTCATATTGTAAATGTTTTTTTGGATAAAATTTAGATTATAGTTAGAATATTTTAGTTTTCATTTTTATTAATAAAGATTAAGTTTTATGTTTTTGTCTTTCAAATTCTATTTTTTTTATTAATGTAGAATTCAATATTTTATTAATTTTTTAAAATATTATATAATGTTAATGGGGATGAGTGGGTTATCATCATTTTATAAGTAAAACCATATTCTTTTATCAAAGAGAAATTAAATTTAACTTCTATATTTAGAATGGGTATTTTTACAAGTACACAACAAAAAACTATTTTACAGTTTATCTGTTTATTCTCTGTTTTTCAACAGCTACAACAAATATGTCAACTGTTTATCATAAAAGTTATAATCTATAATCTATAAGTTATAATAATCTGTAAATTTAGACTACAACAATCATGACCACAATACATTATGATAGCATATAATGTTGGGGGCGTCTATCCCTACACACCATTTACATATTATAACCAATCTAAAATAAAAATAAAAATTAGATGCACTCCTTATTCTTTGCCACTAAAAACACCAACCACCTCTCCCCACCAATCAAAAAATAAGGTTCTCTGTTTTCACCAACCTAATGAAGTGAAAAACCCCAAACTCATTTCCTCTCTCTCCCCGTGCATTTCCTTGCCGTCAACCACGACGTCCTCCATCGACGGCACCAATCGGAAGCCCATTCACCCTCCGGCGACCCTCCCATTGACATTACACAAACTATCCGACGATTCTCTATTGTATAAATCGATGCCCTAATCCAAAACCCTTCACTTAGGTGAGTATCCATGCTTCATTATCTGTTTTTATAAAAACAAATTGGTTGTCAATAGTGTTTTGACATTGGTGATGCTTGTTTAAGGTGCACACATAATACCCGAAAAGTGTAAGCTTTGGTATTTTTTGTAAGATTTACACAAATTTGCTATTGTGAATCATTTTGTATAGGTAAATGTATAAGGGTATGTCATTTTGTATAGGCAATGTCCACAGGTGAAGTCTACTGATTATGTAACTGTCTTTAAGCTCATTTTGTATAGACAATGTAACAGGTAGTGTAGTGGTGATGTATATCTCTTGTTAGTACCTAGCATAGAAAGTGTGAAATGCTATGGGGGAAGTGTTGATGTAAATGATCATAGACAGTAAATAAAATAGTATTATATTCTATCTTATTGTGTTCTCATTTTATACAAAATATATTGAAGTTATTGATTTTGAAAATTCACCCACAGTTATAAAATCTCCAGGTCGACAGGCTAAATGTCACCCACTAACACATCAGAACGATGGGAGGTCCGTCGAGTAAACATAAAACTTATCGACAAACTTGCTGTCAAACAGTTGTTTCACAAATCTTTGGGGAAAATCTCCAGGTCGACAGAATGTTTGTCGCCCACTTATACATGAGGTCGACTAAAGGTCCGTCGATCAGGGGTCGCCGAAATGGAAGTCGACGTACAATGCTCGGGTTGACTGAGAAGGTGTCGGTCTTTGGTGTGAATGATCTCTCCATTTTTGTAGTCCAGTTCGACTTCCATATAGTCGACATGTCACACTATCTATCGACAAACTGTTTGTTGAGCTGCTGTTTCAAAAAATCACAGTCAGAAATCCCTAGGTCGACAGATTGTACGTCGCTCACTTATATATATGTTCGGCTATAGGTCCGTCAAACGCAGGTCACCGAAAGTGAAGTCGACGAACGAAACTCGGGTCATGCTTTGCTAACTTGGTCGACCTGTTTCAAGAACGTAGTTTAATCAAAGTATAGATATGAGAGAGAGATCTGGTGGTCATGCATGCATTGCGCATCATTTTCAAATGTATAACAATATACAATTGATTTGTTATTATATTATATGACAATCAATTTTTCATACAATTATATAGGCTAAGCTAACATGGTTTATAGTCCATGAAATACTACTAAAAACAAAGCTAACAATTGTATGACATGTTGATAAAAACAATCCCATATATTAAAAGCTAAGAATACCCAAAAATAAACTGAATAGTATCTCAATCTTAAGATGAACTTGAAAAAAATAATGTCAATATAAAGAGCCCAAAAGTCAAATCAAACCATTAGAAAGAACAGGTGATCTTGTCCTAGGTCATGCTTATACAAAAATCATTTTTTTCTTTCTTTCCTATTCACTCACTGATGACTAGAGGCATATGAGGAGACTTGATTTCATATATAAACCTAATGTTTTTTATCTATGATTTTTTATACACCCCATTACAAACCCATGTTCTTTTATCCACAATGATAAAACATGGTTAGACAAGAACAAATGCTTTGAAAACCCTATTCTTTCACAACAATAACAATGATAATCCCCATCTATCACCATACCAATTACAAAAAATTATTTGTCAACCCCAATTTCATTCACAACCCACATTTTCTCTCTTTTTATTTCATTCAACACACCTGAAAAACCAAATTAGCTTTAAAGTGTGAAATAATCTTATATTTATAGTGTGAAATAAACTGATCTATGTCATTATTAGATCCATAAATTAGCTTCTTCTTATTTTCCCAATTGTTCTCAAAGAACATTTGATACACAGGCACAATTTACGAAGCAACAATTTGTAATTATTGCTCATTGTAAGCGATGACTGAATTCATTTAATATCCCAATTAACAACTAACATAAACATCAAGAAGCATTAGCTTCTTCATGTTCTCTAAATTATTCTATAAGAATGCAAACACATGTACATAACACCAACAAGTTATTACTGACTCATAGTTCAACACTTTATACAATGGTCATCTATTACATATAATATAAATATTTTGCTCCAAATCATGCAATAATAAGACAGCTTTATATGATGATGGTCTTCACATCCAAACAAAGATTTCAACACATTCAAGGCTGTGAAAAGAGAGAGAAAGCACACAATATGATGCAAAAAAAAACCTCATGAAGATATATGCACGGGATAACTCACGATACCTGGATTTTATATTTCTTTTAGACCTAGGTAATGAAACAAATGCTCTCAAACACCCAACTTCACTCAACAATTCAACAACATTTTTCCCATTAACCTAACTCTGAAAACCCTAGCTTCTTATCCTATGAACAATAACAAAACAACAATGATAATCATCAATGGATCTCCACACAAATCCTTTGAAATGTATTTTAGTTAACATAAGTTGATATTTAAAGGGAGTGGATGAGCAAGAAGAAAAGATCATATGGCCATACCGAGAAGAGAAGACAAGGGAACAACAACGGCAGATGGGGACGATCGATGAAGGAGGACAGGGATGACGACGGCGGCAGCACGGGGACGACGATGGATTTTCGACAGGGAGAAGCAACCGAGTGTTTTATGAAGGAGAGAAGGGAAAAACACAATGAAGAGAGAGTTTGGGTGTAAATGAAATGGTGGTTGGTGTCTTTAAGTATTCAGTTTAGGCATATTTATAGGATAGTGTGTTTAGTGAAAAATCAAGTGATGGATGGTGAATAAAGTCGGTTGGTGATAATAGGTAACTGGTGTGGGGATAGACGCCCCCTATAATGTTTTTCATAAATGTATATGACTCATTAAATGATGTATAATAAAAAAATCAAAACATGTGCGGACTGCATGCAAGAGTACCCATGGAGTGTCCCTAACATTCTTCTATAGGATAGGAAATGGGAAAATGATATGTCCAACCCCGTCTGCTATCTCCAACCATTTTGATTTTTTCAAGTATTTACTTGACTAATGTAAATATAATTATGACATATATATGGGAAAAATTCAAATTATTTCTCTGAGTTAAACTTCTGTTGAGAGATGATGAATATTTTATGAATTTTTTGTTGATTAACTCTGATTGAAAACACAGTATACAAAAAAAAACCTTATAATTTGTTAAAAATGCGAAAAACCCTCTCTCACTACAAGGGAAAAGCCTTTTAGCCAGAAAAGTTTTATCAGGGAAAACAATTTCCTTGGTAATTGTGTACTTTTACCGACAAAGTCCCACGCGTAGTAGGCAAAAGGGGCATAGATCTACATGACGATTTTACCCATATGAATATATTATAAACCCCTGTGTAGAGAGGTAAAATAATCATTTATAGAAGACTTTTTGTGTTTTTAACAAATGATATGGGGTTTTTGTATACTATGTTTTCAGCTAGGGTTAAGTCAGAAAGAATATTTGCAGAATAATCCTTATCTGTCAATGAAAATTGAACGCAGGTTGTTATTTAGATTTACATAAGTATTTTCAGGGGGTCATATGGACTTTAAGAAAAGTCAGGGGGTTATATGAATTTCGGGCAACATGGGGTTATATGAATTTTTCCATATCCATGTGTGTGTGTGTGATTCACTGGCTGAGCTTGTTTAGCTCACCTCGCAATGTTTTCTTTCTTTCCTTCTTTTAAAAAAAAATCATATTAGAGACTTATTAGCATGTTGGATCTCACATAGCTGTGTATGAGATCATGGTTTCCAGAGCGCTACATTTGTTTAGAAGATATCGACCACTTCTTTTGACTTGTAGAGAGCCCACCACTAACCTAGTGGTGGTAACGTTTAGGTATATTTCTCTTCCACTGTATCAATGTATATCTAAAACTTTAAGAACATGTATTAGATTTCATTCTTGATATCTAATATTTATTTTATGATGGTATATTTTTATACTCTTTGATTTATTTTATATTTTTGAGCGAAATTGTAAGCTGGTATCCATTTCAATCGTAATCAAAATAGACACTGTTTGAATGGAGGTAAGAGGAAATAGAAAAAGCAAAAAATCATTACAATAGAAAGAAAAACCACGAAAAAAAACCATTCACGAGAGCCAGAGAGCTTGATGTAGAAAATGCTTTTATATACAAAACATTCACCCCTATATGGTCCAGGCATTACCCCGTGATATGAAACCGGTCTTCCTCTAGATCGATCTAGGAGGTCCCTCCTAAACAAGTTCCCCACTCGATAATTGAATACCGAGCCATCTCCCAAACATTCTCGAAATAGAAACGTGAAGCCTTGAAAACACTCTCGTTCCCCACTCTTCAAATGGCCCAAGTGCAAGTGGGAATAATGGACAGGAGGATGGTGTCCGCAACACTTTTATCATCTTTCTTTTTCATTCACTTTGCGGCGTCGCATAGGTCTTGCATCAAGCGAAAGGAAAAGCCGCTGCCCTGTGAGCCTCTCCATACGCTCCCATATCCCCTTCGTTGCCGGGTAGAAATAGAAAAGATGAACGACTGTTTCCTCGGTGGTCAAGCAAAGAGAACAAACACTGCTCTCACTTGGTCTTCACTCGTCCTATAGCATTTGGTGACCAGTCGTTCATGACTCAACAGCCACATAAAACACTTGACTTTGAGGGGAATTTGGGCTCTCCAAAAAGTCCACGAGTAGGCTGCAATGGATGAAGGCACTGTCCAAGACTGCACCAACCACGCGTGACCCTCCCTAACAGAGTAATCCTCAGTCGGCCAAACCACCCAAGATGCCTTGTCCACTGTTGACACCACCGGACTGAGCTGCTCCAGGAGTTGTAACAAATGCAAGTATTGCTCGAATTCCTCACCTCTGAGAGACTGAGACCCCTCCGTAGGCTGATAGATATTCTTTGATTTTTTGGAATAAATTGTAGAATTATGAGTTTAAGGTTTTAAGGTAGCGCATAATAAAATTATCCTAATAAAATGTGAATTTTCATGGTGTTACACCAAGTATAACATTTTCCTATCAAGATGCATTGATATTATTTTTTAGTGAATAGTTGAAGTAGGGTTTGTGGGGGTACAATTTCCTTCAAGGAGTGTTCTACATATATGCACTTTTTCAATGCCAAGGGAGTTAGGAGGAAGGGCCCATCCAAGTTGAGGTTGAATTGATTGTGGCGTGTGTGGTATCCAACACAAAGAAGCTGGATGTAGAAGGTTGGTTCACTTAAGATAGTACTTCTAGTTTCATATGGTAATGTTTAGCTAATGATTTCATACATGGTTTTTATGCAGTGCAAGATGAATGCAACAATGACAAATATTATTATTCCGCAACAATTTTTTTTTTTTGTAAAAGGGTTATTAATGAAATGCAAAATTTTTGATATATAGACAGACTACTCATAATAATAGAGAGGTTCGGGCCAATATGGACCAAAGAAAAGTTAATAATGACAACTTGCATTTCACCGAAAGATAAAATTTAAATTTAAAAATAAAAAATACAAAAGTTTGCACGACTACTTTTGAAGTAGAGAAGGATTAGATTGGAATACCTAGTTCTAGAGAAGGATTCTAAATGTAAAAAAGTATCATTGAAAATAGATTGTGAAATCTTTGTGTAGCGAACAATCTCGTGTCTCTAGTACCTATGCTTTGATCAATAAAAACTTAGGAAAAAAAACTAGTGGTAGAATATGATTTTTAATGTATAAAAAGTTGAGAGGTTAGATGTAAGTTGAGGTTTGGGAAGGTGATGGCAAAATGACATGATAAAGATGATGCATGATTGACTAATATGTATGACAACATGTGCAATGAGAATTTTTTCTTCTTAAAAATCTAATTATGGTAGATTCATTAAAAGAGAAAATTGGAATGAATAAATATAGAAATAAAAGATTGTAAACAGCAATTGTGCACTATGAGTATGAGAATGAGAATGAATGCTTCACCAGCACACAACCTTCTCACTAAGTCACCTAGCATTGAAACCCCCATTAAAACTGCTGGCATCATCCACCCTCCAATCAATTCCCATCATCACAACATGAGACCTTCCAAACCCAGCAAAGCAAATCATATATTACATAAAGAAAAAAATCCATATAACCTCCTGAAATCTTGCCTAAATCCATATAACCCCCTACAATCTTCATATATCCATATAACCCCCTGTAATCATACCCAAAATCCATATAACACCATCCGTCCACCTTCCGTCAGTCGAGTTAATGGCAAAATTAGGAAAAATACATATAACCCCCTGTACCTAAATCCATATAACCCCCTGCAATCTTCATATATCAATATATCCCCTGCAATATTCATATATCCATATAACCTCTGTAATTTTGGAAAAAAATCCATATAACCCCCTGTAATCTGAAAAAAAATATTTCTAAAAATTTTAAAAAAAATTGAAAAATAAAAAAATAAAAAAAATTCCTCTTGGCATTTTTTGAATTTTTAAAAATATTTTTTTTCAAAAACAGTCACATCTATCATATCACACATACATCTCTCATACTTATTCCCAAACACAAATAATTTATGCAGGGGTATAGTTATCATTTAAAAAGTCATAAACTCTTATATATCTCTTATCTACCATTTATCCTTATTTGATCCAAGGTGAATCAAATAACAAAAATATCAATTTTACATTTCCCAATGAGAATAATAAAAAATACAACAAAATAAATATTGACAATCTATTAGATGTTAATGCATGTAAATGTTAATTTACTCTATTATTAATGTGTCGGGGTACTGGTTATGAAATCACATGTCATTTATAATTAAAAAATTAGGAAGAAATGGAATAAATAAAAAAAATTTACTCTATTATTAATAAAAAAAATTATTTTTTTATTTTTGAATTTTTAGAAATATTTTTTCCAGGTTACATGGGGTTATATAAATTTTTTCCAAAATTACAGGGGGTTATATGGATATAAGAAGATTGCAGGGGGTTATATGGATATATGAAGATTACAGGGGATTATATGGATATATGAAGATTGCAGGAGGTTATATGGATTTAGGCTATATTACAGGGGGTTATATGAATTTTTTTCAATTTCATCGTTAACTTGGCTGACAGAAGGCAGGTGGAGGGGTTATATGGATTTTGAGTATGATTACAGGGGGGTTGAAGATTGCTGGGGGGTTATACGAATTTAGGCAAGATTTCAGGGGGTTATATGGATTTTTCCCTTACATAAAACATATATGAAATTTTTACATCTATACCCTTGTTAAATTTTAATTTTATTAAAAGATCCCTATTAAAATCAATAGTGCAAAAAAACCCCTAAAAATTTAAATTATACTACCGTGCCCTTGCGGTTTAAGTTTTGTTTGTTATAGTTAAACTTCTCCATTTTCATTCTATTAGAGGGTGACTAAATGACCCTTATACCCTTAGTTTACCCGACTTCAATTTCTCAACCTAACATCTCTCTCCAAACCATCTCATCATCTTCTTCTTCTACCAATTATAGGCCCATGGTTGTCATCTTGTCTCTCATTTTCTTCTTCCCAACATTGATTCGACGATGAAGCAAATGAATGGGTTGAAGAAGCTAGGTTTTTTTTTTGTTTTTTTTTTTGTGTTCAAATGTAAGTTAGAGAATTTAAAACATTTTACATGTAAGGCTAGAGTTAATAACCATATTATCCAAAGTTCTTCACTTTGTGTGTTATATGAATACGGTTGCATTAGCTTAAAATTTATAAAAAAATACTTTTACACCATTGAATTTAATAAAATTAAAATTTAACAAGAGCATATATAAAAAAATCCCCGGTATAAATCAATGTTCTAAAAAGCGCTAGGCGCTAGTCGGGCGGTCGGGGAGGGACTAAGGATTAATCGGCTAGTCGGGGATTAAGCGGGGATAAATCGGTTGCTTTATAAATAATAAAAATAACAAATGTACATATATTTAATCATTTTAAAAAATAAAATATATGCTAAAGTATAGAAGACAATGAAATAAACATTATTATATGCATGAATAAATATTTTGTAATGATATTACACCAAAGATCTAATACAATCTGTAAGTGAATAATGGATAACAGGGACAATATTTAACTTTTCATAAAGCAAAAGGACATTTTATCATGGAAACTAATGGATATTAAAACATCCAAAACTTTGATCACCACATTATGATTGCAATACTCCCAAGTTCAAATGAAACTAAACAACCTGCAATGGCATAATCGTTTCCCTAATATTTAAAAAACCCAAAATCGTATAAACCAGCAAAAGATGAAGAGGATTATTTCATGGCTTCTCAAATCCATCTTCCGCAAGGTTGTCGCCATCCGTCTGGAAGAGTTGTCGCCAGAGAGTTGTCATCGTCGGGCCATCAGTGGGAGGTGCAAGAACAGCAGCTAGGGTTTTCACACTTTGTTTTGTTCTATTCTGGCTTCGTGAACAGGGGTGAAAAATGTGGTGAAAAGGTGGGTGTAATCGGGTTGGGTCTGGATCCGATTACCCGATTACACTCACCTTTTGTAAAAATGGTCCGATTCGGCCCGCCTAGGCGGTCGATTAAGGGCTAACCGTCTAGGGGGCTGATTACCCTGTAAGCGATGCGGTCTATGACCGATTCCGCCTAGGCGGGCGTTTAATCCCCGCCCTAGGTCCGCTTTTTAGAACACGGGATATAAATACACCCTGCCATGGAAAGATGAACAATCGGGACTGGTATGCCAGCTGGCAACATCCGAACCACTCCTCCCCCTTCTCTCTCTCGCGCCCCTTCACCCTTCACAAAGAAACCCCCACATTTCCATTTCCGTTTTCAAAACATTCAAATCCCCAAATCCATCTGTCCCATCTGGGCCCCAATTACAGATAATAATCAAACCAGACAAAAAAAAAAAAAAAAAAAAAACACACTCACTCAATTCACACTCATCACTGTTTTGAAACCCCCAATCGCGAATTCAAATAAGCGAGAGAGAAAACAATGCCGTCCGGAGCCAAGAAGCGAAAAGCCGCCAAACGCAAGAAGCAATTGGGGTTCACCGTCGCTGGCGCTGTGGGTTCCTCTTCCAGCGATGCCAACAACAACCCTTCCAAAGGTTCCTCCTTTTTTTTTTAATTCGCGTGACCTGTCTTTCCATTCATAGCTTTTTTGCCTTTTTTTGGGGTCCCCCTGCTTTTATTTATAGCCCGATCCGGCGATTTCGTTTGTTCAGACGGAGGCGACACCAGCGACGAAGGTGAAGGAGCGACCAGCCCCGCTTCGCCGCAACTCTCCCCTCGCGATCCGGTTTCGAAGCTGATGGAGCCTCCGCCGCCGTCGGCCGAGGAGGTGATCAACGCCGGAGACGGCGGAGCGGTTGCTGTGGATCCCGAGGTCGTCGCGGGATCCGAGAAGGGTCCGGTGGAGAGTAGCTCGTCGAGCGAGGACAGCGAGGCGAGATTGGATTCCGAGGAGGTTCATGTCGTCGTCGCGGAAGAGGCGGCGGTGGAGGTGGCTCCTGTCGTTGTGGAAGAGGTGGCGGCGTCCTCGGAAGAGGTGGTGATTGAGATGGTGATTGAGAAGGAGGTGAAGATCGTGCCTTTGTCGGGGGAGGAGGAGGAGACGAGCGAGACGGCGGGGGCTGAGGGCCGGGATGAGGCGGGAGTGGTTGAGAAGGAGGTGAAGATTGTGCCTTTGTCGGAGGCGGATACAAGCGAGACGGTGGCTGTTGAGAACCAGGATGAGCCGGGGATTGTTGAAACTGTTGAACGGGAGGTTGGATTTTGTGATGGTTGGGTTTTTTTTTTTTTTTTTTAATTTTTGAAATCTCTCATACACTGTTTCTAATTGTTGGTGTGGATAATATTGTAGGTTATTTCTGTTCCGCCGCCAGTGGTTCATCGTACCTCGTGGGGGAGTTGCTGTGGATTGTTCGATGTTCTTATGGGTTCAACCAGATAAACGGTGACAGGTGAATTGACTGGCAATTCATGGAGAAGTTTGTTTACATTTTGTTGTTTATAGCATTTGTTTCTGAATGTGTACTTTGTGGAAAAAAAATTGATGTCTGTTTCTTGGCTTCATAAGGTGAATTGTTGACATATCTTATCGAATGTCACTGAGACTTGGTGCTTGTGGTGGCATAGTTTGGTTTTGTCATTCAGATTATTCTTTCTTGTCCCTGCATATATGTACACTTGTAATGGTGAATAAATGGGGTTTTGTTCTTGGATTTTTTTTGATGAAAATGTCTCAATCTGAATCACACTGGACTTAAGGGGATGTGATGCGTACAAGATTTTGGAGGTCAACAATTCGATATATTTCATATTTTGAGAGTCTTACAATTGATGATTCTATATCAATCTTTTATCCTCTGTTTATAGCATTTGTTTCTGAATCTGTACTTTGTGGAAAAAAAATTGATGTCTGTTTCTTGGCTTCATAAGGTGAATTGTTGACATATCTTATCGGATGTCACTGAGACTTGGTGCTTGTGGTGGCATAGTTTGGTTTTGTCATTCAGATTATTCTTTCTTGTCCCTGCATATATGTACACTTGTAATGGTGAATAAATGGGGTTTTGTTCTTGGATTTTTTTTGATGAAAATGTCTCAATCTGAATCACACTGGACTTAAGGGGATGTGATGTATACAAGATTTTGGAGGTCAACAATTCGATATATTTCATATTTTGAGAGAGTTACAATTGGTGATTCTATATCAATCTTTTATCCTCTGTTCCATAAACTATGGTTGTGGTGTTATAATTTTTTTTAATTTTTTTTATCAGAGGCCTTCCCCTCATGTTCTCTGGATCTCAAGCTATAAGTTTCACTAAACTACTCAATAAAAATAAACTAAAACTTGATAAATAATTCTAAGTTAATGGGGGCTTTATTGATGCAGGAGGCATCTACTTCCATTAGCCATGGTCCACCCAACTCACCGAAATGGCATTTATGGATTGGCTAAGTGGTTGTTAACTTGATCACCCTTCTCCTTAGAAGTTAATATTAGCGTTTCCAAGTTTTGTTAGTCTTGTAAGTTGTGGTTTTATTTTCCCAATTGTATCAATGTTTTGTAAGTTGTTTCGTTCTATTCCCAAGTATTCGAAATTGGAACTGTCCTGTAAGTTACAACTATTGTTGTTCCAAGGCATATGAATTGGGCAAGTCAACATAAGACTTGTTACCCTTTAATGAGGCTTGTCCCCTCCCTTAGCTTATATAAACCATGTTAGATGAATGAAATAGACAAGTTAAGTTAAGTTCAAATCTTCTGTACAAAGTGAGCCTAAGAGTGACTACTCTTGAATGCCTACTTCTTCTCTTATCTTTCTTCTTGTGCACTCCTTGTGAGCAAGTTGAAAGTGATGAGAATTTTTTCTTGTCTTCTCGTGTTGGTCGACGATCCGTAGGAGGTGGCGAACATCCTCTTATCCTCTATATTTGATCAGGCCAATCTCATTGGAGTGGCTAGATTATCTTTCTTATCGTAAGTTTACATCTCCTCTTTGAGAAGGTGTTTCCCCTGTGTCATTTATAGGTCCGGAAGTTGGTTCAATAATCATTGGGAGACCCTCTCCTTGCTTCTTAGGTAAGTTTCCTGTCATAAAAGTCGGTTCCACTGCTACAATCAATGGATAGTTAGTCACTTAGTCTCATTTGGCACATTATTGTATTTTTTTTAACAGATCAGTATGAAACACCCACTCCAAGAAATCAAGTGGAACGTAAAAGAAGGATCACATATTGCCACATGAAATAGATTAGTCGTGTAACTAGGATATGATATTGGTTCTAGCCACCATCAAATCCTTTAAGAAGGATGAGAAAGACTTTTATTGTTTTACACAGGAGAATCCATTCTTTGCTAACTTCAGAAATGTTGATTTAATTTTACATTTCTTCCTTGGAGGAGATGTGGGAGGCTGGGAAAAGGTTAAAGATCAAGGGGTGGTAGAAGCAAAGGCCAAAATTTCTCAATCTTTCAAATGGGCTAGTGTGTGGCTTGTTAACCTGGAATCAACTTATGTTCAAGGGAAGCATGCCATATTATGAGAATATTTGGGATACAATAACAAGCTTTATAAACTTACATGCTAGAAGTGATGGGGATGAGATATCCACCTGTAGGGATTTAAGCAGAACACGAACTTGGATAGAGGGATATGAATAGAATCTCGCCACTTAAATCGTGGATAGGTCCGATTGAATGTAGAAAGGATAAGAGGAAGTACTCGCCACCTCCTATGGATCGTCGATCAACGAAGAAAGATAAGAGATGTTCTCATCGCCTTCAACTTCCACAAGAAGAAGGATAAGAGATAAAGTTTCACTCAAGAGAATCCATTCTTAACAAACTTTAGATAAATTTGATTCAATTCAACTTCACCTGCATTTCATTCATCTAGCATGGCTTATATAGGTCAAGGGATGGGACAAGCCTCATAAAGGGTAAGAAGTCCAATGTTGACTTGCCCAATTCCTATACCTTGGGACAACAATAGTTACAACTTACAAGACACAGTTTCAATTTCCAATACTTGAGAATGGAACAAAAAATTTACAAGGCATTGATTACAATGGGGAAACTAAAAACACAACTTACAAGACAAACAACACTTGAAAATACCCATATCAGCTACCAATAAGAAGGGTGGTCAAGTCAACAACCACTTAGTCAATCCATAAATGTCATTTTGTTGAGTTGGGTGGGTTGGATTGTGGGCTAAAAGGGGTAGTCCATGGGCTGATTTCGTGTGACATATTTTGGACTCCATTTTGCTCCATAATGTCAGTCCATTTGATAGATGCATTTGGCCTATCACCAATGGAGTAGGATGCACCTGCATCAGATTCCCCTTGTTCTACTTCAAATGTTGACTTTCTACGAACAATGAATCTCTTAGGTAGTCGAATCACATCCATCTAATCGGACCAATGCTCACAAACCCAACTTTCAAGTAATAACTTCTTGAGAAGGGGTGGTGGATGAGATAAAATGAAAGTGAGAAAGAATGGATCCACA
The DNA here is from genome assembly GCA_030737845.1 of Acorus calamus. Lineage (NCBI taxonomy): Eukaryota > Viridiplantae > Streptophyta > Magnoliopsida > Acorales > Acoraceae > Acorus > Acorus calamus. The sequence goes on along the minus strand of CM060858.1, from coordinate 22,633,694 downwards.
AAATGATGACAGGGTGAATGAAATGATTCTTGTGATGACCTTTTCAGTGGTGAAGAGGTATGAGTTACTTGAAATGGGTCCAATGTGGAAGTTAATGAAGAGGTTCCTTGGTGGCGTGCGAAAATAAATGGAGATGAAAACTACTCAAATTTGGACTTCAATGTTTCCTCAACTTCCTCATAAAAAAATGGAGGGGAGCTCTTGGGCTCGGTCACTCCCATCTCTTCATAAAAAATACATGGAAAATTAATCTCCTCGATCTCTTCATCAAAGATTGGTGGAAGGTTCGTCTCTTCGATCTCTTCATCAAAGATTGGTGGAAGGTTTGCCTCCTCCATCTCTTCATCAAAGATGGGTGGAAGTCTCCAATCAATAGTAACTTTTGGACTTTCTTTATCTCTTCATCAAAGATGGGTGTAGACGTGCAATAGAGGAGATGAAATCTCTACAATCAATTTGACAAAGAGATTCAGTTAGCTTGTTGAAAGGAAGGTTTTGAACAAGTGGGTCTATATGCTGAAAAAGTAACAAGATGGTTTCAAGTCCTAGAAGACCAGATTGGTTTTCAAAGGGTTTCAATGGAAGGCAGGTGTTAACTACACTAAAAATATTCTTTCTTGTTAAGGTGACTACTATTAGAGCAATTATGAATATTGTGGGGGTATAAGATTTACACGACATAAAAAATCATTTTTCTCTAAGGAGTTGGAGGAAGGGATATACATGCACAAACCACAAGGTTTTGAAGCTTCAAGATAAGAAGACTTCGTTTGTGAACTTAGCAAGGGTTTATTATATAGATTAAGATATGCTCCTCGACAGTGGTATATGCCTGACTTCTAACTAATAACATCTATATGAGAGAGAGGTCATTCGGATCATTGCTGATACTTGAGATTGACAATTCTCCAATTTATTTAATGGCATGCTTTTTGTAGAATCAAGATGAGAGGTTATGAATATCGGGCTGGAATAGTTGAAAGATTTTTTCATAAAAGGATTTGGATGCATTAAAGCAAATTCATGGCATAAAAATCTGCATAGACCAGCGAATAAGATGAGAGTTTATAGGGCTGCCACAACCACCTAGTTTGCCACCACCTAATTAGAAAATGTGACTACAATAACTACCTAAGTAGAAATGTCCATCCTACTTGAGCCACTCTCTAAGAACTAAACATGACAGTGAAGTCTCTGAACCTCGAACAGTTGATTCACCATTTTGCTGAAAATATTAGGAAGTCCTCCTGATATAACGAGTATGATATTTGGATGATATCAATGCTATAACAAGTATGATATTTAGATGAAATCAATGGAGTTGTCCAATGTTGTCCAATCCAATTGATCCTTATGGGGAGTTTCCGTTGTGCATAAAATCTTGGTGATTTTGTGAATATTGAGATGTTGTTTCCTTTGTTATGGTCACTTTGTTGAAAGTATTTGATTGTGGTGCGCATTTATTGTTATAGGAATTGTTGGATGGAAATTTCTTGGAGTCCAATGTATCCTTGATGTTTCTAATTAAATTCAGTCCGTTCTTTCTTATTAGAATTATGATTTTGTCAGTTTCAACTGGAAATCTCTTACACATGATACACTTTTTTTTTATTCTACCTTCATTTGGTATTCCTGGTTATATGTATTTTATACACACATTTATAACAATATGTTGCTTCCATACCTGCTTCACGTGTCTGCATCAATACCTCGTTGATAGAAGGCCCTACATGGATCGAACAGAAAACCTCCCCTTCTTGTCTGACCTGCACACCCTACACTCGAATCAATCTCTATCATATTTAATATTGGAGCCATTATATAGCCCTATTGGCTCTATTTCCGGAGGCCTAGGGGTTGGGGGGCAACGCCTCCCATGGGCCGAATTTTTGTCATGGGTATGGTTTTTTTTTCTGTTTCTAAGGTTTGCACATCTTGTATCTTATAAAAGAGCTTTCGGCATCCATTATTGAATATAACATTATTCCATTTATTTCATCTTTTAGGACTTGCAAATTTCAACAAGTTCATGATTTCTTGGTCGAACAGGTCCCTAGTTGACGTAGGCACCCATACATCAATTTTCTCTTAACCTCAAAGAAGTCCCTACACTTTATCCTTGTTACACGATCTCAAACATACTGGGAAATCTGGAGCATGAGATCATCTCGCCAAAATATCTATCCTTCCAGAAGAGAGAATTTGATACTCACTGATACTCATCAACTTGTTAATCGCCATCACCATATCCTCAAGACCCACTGCGTAAACTTGAGATTTATTTGCATCAGACTAGTGATTGCAGAGCCCCATGATCTTCCATAGCAGTGGTAACTATATCTGATAATTTTTTCCCACAAACTGCTCAAACCACAGCCAGACCCCATGCAGACAACAAGATTTTTAAATTTACCCAAGCTTCTCAAATGGATACGGGATACCTCCTTGACCTGGGCTCTTACACACCCCACTCCACTTTATTCGATTGAGATCCTTTCTTCTTTTTGTCTATCCCTTCCACAGAAAGAAGCTTCTCTTCACCTTCATTTTCTTCAAGACAGATTCTAAAATCCTGAAGATTGAGAGGTAATGCAGTAATACTCCAACTCTGTGCCACCAATGAGAGGATACATCTCCTTTTAGCATGCAATCCTCCTGTCAAACTTTTCCAGAATTCTATACCAATTCTGACATCTGATCATGACGGTATGCAACAGGAAAGGCAGATGCCTGACACCCTAGAAAATAACTTCCAAAACCGACTCTTGCATCATCATGGAACTTTTCTTGAAGTTTTTTAAACCTGCTGATACCTACATCAACTTCAGGGTGGAAAATATTAATGTCAGCCAACATAGAACAATTTTGTGTGATCTGCATTTTGCAAATGCATGATACCCGATGTCCGATGATGTTTTCCAAATTTAAATTTTTAATGATGCATATTTTATTGATTGCATTTGTAATGTTTTGCCTCATATCTCACCGTATGCACCACCACTGAAAGTAGTAGAAATTCTTATATATATGCGGCGAACGGCGGGTGCGGCAGCGATCACGGGCCGTCAATCACGGGTTCATCGCATCCGACGGTCGGATGCGATTCACATCGACCGTCGGATGCGATGGACCCGTGATCGGACGGCCCGTGTCGCGGCCGCACCCGCTGTTCGCCACACCTAATCGCTTCACTATATATATATATATATATATATATATATATATATATATATATATATATAGTCGAGTGATTCGGTGCGGGAATGCGGGAAGCGACGTCGGTCGTTCGATCGCGGGTCCATCGCATCCAATGGTCGATGTGAATCGCACTCGACCGTCCGATGCGATGAACCCGTGATCGACGGCCCGTGATCGCTTCCCGCATTCCCGCACCGAATCACTTCCCTATATATATATATATATATAGATATAGTTTTATTTTAATCTGTCAATATCTAAGTTCAGAAACCAGTGCTTCGTTTCTTTTACAATTGAAGTGCAATCTAATGTGTCCTGCTATATCGCAGATATAATAAAAAGAAAACTGCTGAAGTACAAGAAAGTGATTGGTCAGAATTGTCATTCACTGGGTAACAGCATATGATTCAGCGAAATTGCAATTTTGTGAAAAGATGGATGATTTCATGCCGTGATGTTTTTTAAGTGTTTGCTCTTGGGTATTGGTATAGTGATGTGGTTGATGAGCAGTTAGGTCTTTCTTTTCTGTAATGTTATCAATTTTTCCTGGTCTACAGGGTTGATATTTTTTTTTTTGTTGTTGTTGGAATTGTCTTATACTTGAGAATAAATAAATAATTCTTGTTGGGTTGGTTTCTTATATCTGCATAATTTTCATGTTATCAATCCTTTACTTTTTTGAAGACATGTTATCTATCATGTTGAAGATGGAAGTGTTAGCTATGATTAGGCCTGAAGCCATTGATTTCATTCTTAAATCACTGTTTGATTGCATTTGTTTTCTGTAAATTTGAATCATATAACTATTGTTATCTCCACAAGGTATGTAGTGTTTATTTTTATTGTTCAACATCTATGGCACGCAATCAAGATGCCCTATGACTAGGATGTGCCAATTCTTGCAAATTATGTGCCCAGGCTTTGTCAAAAAATGGTTATGTAGGAGGATGTCGATTCGATGTGCCCCAATCTAGTATGTACATAGGCGCTTTATGTCTCAACGCATAACTCCTCTATAATCCCACTTTGCATTGATTTATTGAGGTGGGGGGGGGGGGGTGTGCCCCCCAACATTTTCTACTGTTGGGGCACTATGTTTGTTGGATGCTCAATCGACTACCGTCTCCATGAGTACTGGAGCTTGTGTTGGATGGAATGCGACCTCTGGTCGAGTATCTGGATGGGATGTGCATGTGGGCTCTGGGGCAACAGTTTGTCGAGCATCTAGAGGGTAATAAAGCTTTTGTCGTTTTGGATAAAATGTGAATAAGGTGTGGATAAAAATTTATAAAATGTAAAAAAATGATGATAGTTGATTTATAAGAGGTGATGACAAATGATTTGACAGTGGGTTCACATATTCTTTTGAATTGAATAATCTAGAATAACTTAATTCCAGGGTTGGCTGAAATTCATATATTATTTTATACCAATTAATTTTGACATATAAACTCTTATTTATTTTAGTTTTTTCAACACGTATTTTGAGATCATTCTGATTAATTCATACTTATTCTAAGTCCTATTCTCAAACCAAGCAGTGGGCATTAATTAGATTTTGTTGGAGTCACCATCGGCTGAACAATGGGTGAAGAGGGGAGTCATAGTCGTGGCCCCGTTGGTGTAGTGATTTGGATAAACATCGGATTTGGGTGACATGTATTCGGATTTGGATAAACCCAACCGAATACAGTCGTCTCGGTCGTACTCTTGTGATGCGCCATTGGTGTTGTAGAACGAACCGGCGGTTGAGGAGGTGGTCCTGTAAGACCCATGGCCTGCCTGCGAGGACCACTATTATGTCTTTTCCATTGTTAAATTTGAACACATAAAATCCTCTCCAAATCCAGGATTACAATGTCATACACTTATTATATGTCTCTTTCATTTGCCATATACACTCTCATGTAGGGAGTACCTCTAGGGTTATATTGAACAAGAAATAAGTCACGGATGACCTAAGCCTCCCTTTGGATAGAGAATTAAGTTATTATGAGGTTTATGACTATTATAGTATAGATAAAGAATAAATTATTTTTATTTAGTTGTGTTTTTAATTATTTCATTGAGAAATGTAATAATAAAGTTTTTGTTGTTTGATTGACCATGGATAGATTGTGAATAAAATGTTAATAAAATGTCGATAAAGATTTATAAAAAAAATAAAAAAATGATTTGACATGCAGGCCTCCTGATTTATATGAGAAGATGACAATTGATTTAACAGTGGGGCACACATATTCAAATGGGTTGAATAACCTAGAATAACTTAATTCTAGAGGATAGTAGGAAAATTATATCAATTTATACCAATTAATTTTGACATACAATTCTCATTTATTTCAGCATTTCAAACACCTATTTTATAACTATTCTATCTTATACTCGTTTATTTCACCTCTAATTCCCCAAACAAAATGGCTAAGCCAGTTTTATGGATGGTGGTTTTTTTATTGTAGCATTGATGATGTCATCCCTCTGATTAATAATGGTGGGTGGGCGATGCTGGTCTCCCTGCAGGGATTTTCGTGAGGTTTGACTAGGGTCGGGGTGGCAAATTTGATATTTACGTACATATATAATATTAAAGTGAATTCATTTTTGAATTCATAACACAACTCTGAATTCATGTGTCATGATTATTTTTTCTCTATATCCTCTAATCCCCTATTCAGATTTATAACTCACTTTTAATAATTAATGAAAGTGCTGGTAACAAGATCTATATTTAAAAAAAAAAACTATGAATGATGTGAAAATAGAAAAAAAAAAGTGCTTTATTGAATATAGCATTGTATAACATTATAGTCATACAGAAATTATATCTCTGTATTTATCAGAATAAAATGGTGTTAAAAAAAAGTGGCTGGAAATTAAGATGGCGTGGCAAAAAGGATCACGTTTTTTATGCAATTGAAGACTTTTGGACGGGGTCAACGGGAAAAAGGACCCACCACTGACGTGTTGGATAAGCATGTGTGATTATATTAAGAGGAGTGGCTATTGATTGACAAGTGAACCATCATCACCAATTAGGTGGTGCTGCACCACTCTAGCTAGCGCAGTGGTTGAGATGCACCCGTTTTGAAGTTAAGATCCTGGGTTCATTTTCTTATTTAACCCCCTATGGAAAGTGTTGTTGCTATAGACCTTGAGCCCAATTAGTTTCTGTAGCCTTTTATGGGGTTTTCTACTAAAAAAAATGAATACAAAGTTTCCAAAGAGACTTCCAAAATCTCAACCCTGGGGTCAGTAAAGTCTTATAAACTAATCATGAGCAACAGCCCATACGGCTTTTTTTACACTTTTGAGGGGGCCATCAAGGCTCGAACTCGAAGCCCTCCTAAGGGAGGGAGTGTCCTCAACCAAGTGGTAGGTCCTGCCTTGATTAGAGGCTTTTGACTTGGTAAATATGTCATTAGAATGGGTCACCAAAATTTTTATAATTCAGTGTCAATCATTTCATCTTACAATATTGTTTTTTTTCAAAGTCCATAAAAAAAACGTTGGTTTTCCATAGAATTGAATTACAAATGGTCTTTGCGTGAAACCATATGCAAAGCGTAATTTCTTGGCTGGCTTAACGTTTTTTTAAAGAGTTTTTTTTGCACATGTGCTATCAAAAAATATGTTATTTATTTTTATACCACCACGAGTAACATATTTAATTTTATACTATTAAAATTTTTATTAATGAAAAAATGTGCTCATCTTTTATCCTTTTTAAGCAAAATGAAACTTAATCACAGTTAGTTATCAATCAAAAAGTAAAAATGACAAATATAACCTTAATATAATATTTTTATAATGTAAATAATTAATCATAATAGTCTAAATAATCTCTTGTTTTTTTCAAATCAACGGTGAACCATTCAATCTTATTCCTTTTTTCATTTTCTGATCTAGATTTTATTTAAAATTTATCATTTTATAATATATATGATTAATCATTCACAAAATAATTTTATTTCATTTCTACTAAAGTAAGTACTACTTAATACTATATCTTAGCTAATAAATAGTTTATATGTAATTATATTTAATTTTTATGTTTAGATTTTAGCCGAAATTTATCATTTTCATGTCAAAATTAAAAAAAATTATTTCTTAAATATTGTATTCGGTAAGGTAAAATAAGCAAAATAAAGGGTAATTTGATTATTTCTTTAAGACTTAAATGGTTTTAATAGAAATTTGGATGGAAGTTAACTAGGATGGTAAATACGTATAATTTTTATAGAGCCTTGTTACACAGACCCCATTATATAAGTCTCACTCATAGGCCCCATGAGGTGTCAAATTTTTATTGGCTTCTTAGTTGTCTTTTACAAAAGGACAAAAAAGCAAAATACAATATTATCCCTCTTTCTAACCGTTTTTACTAATACATATCCACCACTTTAAAAAATCATTTCGGCAGACCTACTCATCTTTGACGAACAGCGTCATCATCCCTGGATTCCTTTCATCGCTCTCTATCATATGAGAGGTGGTTCGACTACCTTTTCAGTCCTCCTCCGGATTCCATATTTTTCAACCTTCATATTTATTTTTTTATGAATGTAACTGAATTTTGACGAAACATTAAGATCATATAAAAAAATTAGTTACATTTCGTGCATATAACTTAGTTTCAAAATATATTGCACAAATAGTTCACTTAACTGGTTTTTATTATTTGGATTTTTTTTTAATTTCCCATAAACCATAGGATTTAGTGATCGATCATTCACTTATTCGTATTTTGGTTTTAATCTTCAGATTTAAATGGTATGTTCCTTTTTAGTCACTGGAAAACATATTTAACATCAAATACTAGATTCAAAGAAAAAATTATAACTAAAAGCCAGATCAAAAGCCGTCATATTTAATATTAAACACCAAATTCAAGAAACAAATTGTAATATATATGAAAAAACAAACAATAAGAAAGGTCATACCTGAATCGGCAGACATTGAAAAATAATAGTCAAATCGATCTATTGCACAAAAAAAGATAGTTACATTTGTAAATGTAACTAACTTGTACAATATATTCATATAACAAATCAGTTACATTCATAAATGTAACTAACGTATAAAAAAAGTGTATAAATATACAGATTAGTTTGGAATGTAATTATCTTATGAAAATTAATACATATAAGTCTAATAAAATTATGAATATGTAACTGACTTTAAATATTAAACAACAACATTCTACATTCAAATTTCAACATCTAAACACCAAATCACCAAAACATGCAAAAAATATCGCATAAACTAATGCAATTGGTTTGTCAGATACATTTTAAATGAGTCTGAATTTCAAAAAAAATGATGGAGATAAAGGTTGGAGGAAGTGGAGGCCAGAGGAAGGCTTGAAAGGTAGTCAAACTACATCTCATATGATAGAGGGCGACAAGAGGAATCTAGAGGTAGTGAAGTTGGTTGCAAATGATGAACAGACAGACCGGAATGATTTTTTAAAGTGATGGATGACTTAGGAGGGTATAAAATGAATTTTACATTTACCTAATTGTCTCATTAATACGAAGAGGTTAACCAAATTAAAATCAAGGGTATTTTCGATAATGTCATCAATGCCACCTCATGGGGTTTACGCCTATGTAATGGGGCTCGTGAATCATTTTCCATTTTTATATATTCCAATGGTATAAAAGTAATTAAGTTATTTGAAATGATATAAAAATAAATATTATGTTTTGGACCCCTTTTTTAAAAATTTGATATTTTTAGATAACAATCAAAGTTGATGTGAACAAGTAATAAATGGATAGCATATCATCAATGAATGACAGAAAAAAAATGCGTTTTTATCGCTGGTTTAAAATATGTTACTGAACTGATAAATTTTTGAAAAGTTTGATTAGCCAAATCTTAGGTCAATGAATCAAGATTCTAATTTTAAATTAGTTAAAATAACATGACATGTTTTTATGTAAAATACAGAGGCTAAACACATTAAGAATTATTCAATTTATTATTTGAATATCCATTCTAATGTGGTCCTGTATTCTATATCAGTGACGACAGAGGAACACGTTTCATGGAAAAACAAACAAATCTGAGCAATCAAACAATAGAAAACAAACAAAACTTTGATTTTATATGGTCCATGATAGTATATTGACAGCATATTCCGGGCAAGTACTTATCCAAAGAAAAATAGAAAACGTGAAGCATGACTTGTATAAGGAATAAAAGTCCAAATACAGATAGATAATAAATAAATACAGCCTAGCCAAAATATAAAAATGAATTCTACTTCACATACATATCGTGAGTCTGTGACTCGCGGTGATAATAACAGCAACCAAAGTTGCATGCATAAAAATAATTAATAATTTGCATCTAACAAACTTTAATTTAGTAAAACCATTAATCGGTTTACAGAAATTATTTAATTAGAGAAAACATTAATTTCATTTTTACATGATAATATGATATGTTCATATGCATTAGATTGTTACAAACTTGCCTAATTGGGTTTCCTAATCAAGAAACCTAATTGTTTTTTGTTAAAATTAGGAAACACACCATACTGGGTATCTTATTAGGTATCTTATTAGGAACAAAATTAGGAAACAAACAAAAAAGAAAAATACATCATACAGCTCACCCAATTAGGTTTCTTGATTAGGAAACAAACAAAAAAGAAAAATACATCATACAAACTATTAATCAGGCATTTATTGGGTTTCTTGATTTCTTGACTTAAATTGAGGTTTCTATATTTTTAAATGGAAAATGATTGACAAGCCCCAATTTATAAGCCCCAAATAAGCCCCATGACATGGCATTGGTTAAATTTCTGGTTATACCCTTAATTGTGATTTCTAACCTCTTAAACGAAATTAATGCAGTCGGTTATTATTTCCTTCATTGAAACTGCGCGTGTGGAGCATTAAATAGCGTTTTTTTCCTTTTTTGACTTTCTCACATTTAAATTGCTCATAATTAAATAAACTTTATCATTTTTGTGGTAAATTTACAGAATTTTTTTTCTTCTGAGACTATAGTTTGATTTGATTGTTTGGAGGACTTTTTAAGTGTCTAATCTTATCAGAAAAAAAATTGAACAATTTGGCAACCATTGAAATGTCTGCCGATCAGGTGTGGTGTTTGTTTATATTGTATGTTTTTCAATTGTTTCATTTTTTTTCTTCTGTTTTTTATGTTAATTTGGTTGTATATGTTGTCAAATATGATTTTCAATATGGTATATTTGTTGTTTGGCATGTGAATCTTAGTTACATATGCATACCATGTTACAGATAATGCAACTAACCATTATATTGATGTTTTGTATTATTTTTCATAACTACCTTCATCGATTTGTGAATGTAACTAACTTATTATATGGATTTTGTATTATAATCCAAGTTATATTTGCAAATGTAACTACCTTTGTAACATCAATTAATTATCATTGCTGTTTTTTTTAATTTGTAGGAAATATAGGGGACTCAGTTACATGTTCCTTGGAAGGCAATCCAGAGAAAGATTTCATTGTTAATGTTGAGCAGCAATTGTTACGCCCCAGAGCGGCCATCCCCGGGACCATACCAATCATACAATATCATGAGTCATACACGAGAGGTCAATAATGACTCCAAATAAAATGGAACAATAATCGACAAGGATCGAATAAGGTAACAAAAATAAAGGGAAACAATAGCAAAAAAAAAAAAGCGGAAGTATAATATACAAATAACAAATAAGTCTATAAATAAAAAACATTATTAGAGACCCGAATACACAATCATTGTCCCGTGAGTGTCTAAATCTAGTCCAAATATAACCATATGTGCAACACACACGATTATTGATATATATACAAGAAAATAGGATTGCTGACGGCCTCGTACTCGCCAACCGAAAGGTGGAACGCTCCACACACGAACAACGCTAGAGGGATGCTCCAGCTCCACGCCAACTCAGTCCCTGGTGGATAAACAATACACGAGGGGTGAGCTACAAGTTCAGTGAGTAGCAAGAATCCAAACTCTACAATAATAATATAATATTAGCGTATTTTTCCTTCTAAGGAAAAGAAATATAGGAGAAAACCCAATATAGATAAATGTCACACAAAGACGTGACCTCACCTAACCCTCACCCTCGACCCGGAGGGGAACTCTTAGGACTCTTGGGAAGGAACTACACAGTTAACCATAACGCATAGCATTACTAGATAGCACAGTATTACAAGTTAATCTGCATCAAGGTATAACTATACTAGATGCCTTACATCATTCAACGGATGTATTATACCTTGGGCATTCTCAATATAAATGTCACGTGACAACGTGACCCCAACTTACCCTTACCCTCACCCCTAGGGGTGACATGAGACTATTGGAAACAGAAACCAACCCGCTAACTCCCTTAATCTTCTGGTAGCCCTCTCCCAGGTAGCCCTCTTCATGGCAGTCATCCATGGTAGGTCCGATACCAAAACGGTATCAAAATACACATTGCGCATCCTATGATGTAGCGGCACAATCCATGATAGCTCTAACATCGGATAGCTTCAACGCGGATACGAGGTATGTGAGAAGCATTCCGCGCTCGCAATACGATCCTCAAGGATCAACTATAATCATCTAGCAATTAACAATACTAATGACTCTTTAATTCCCATACAGATGCATCACTCGAATGCAGAGAAAATTAGTTAAGTTTCGCACTCAATAATGGCAAGGCATAACCCTAAAGGCGGGTCATTTACGCACCTAATAGAGATAGGCCAAGTATACTATCATAGCTATCGGTTAACAAACACCGATACAATAGACGAATTCTTCTGAATTCTCATATGATAGCATTGCATGGATGCATGGTAGATAAACTATCACATTTACATAATAAAATAAAGTATGATCCTAACCACGGATCATACATATGTCTATCATAGTTGTGACTGACTAATTAAACACACACAATTATTACAAGACAATTTCTATCATAAAAGAGATATATGGACCATATGTCCAAATAACCTATGATTAAACCATGCATATACACACTTATACAATCCGACATAGGCCACTAATAAGCTAACATAAAGGTCATACCATCAGCTAAATAGAATACAATGATAAATCAGCCTTATAAATTACATTATAATATAATATATAAAGGTCAAATTACGTCCCAAGCCACCTACTTCTGAGAAACTGTAGCAAAGATATATAAAACAAGCTGCGAGATACATAAGATATAAACCCTGCCACTCAGTTAGAGTGAATTTGTTAGCTACTAGTGACGAATCATCAACATGGTAAATCAATCTTATGTTTCATAGCAATGGCCAAAGAAATGATAATGTGGTTTTCATATGAAACTATTACATTACAATGTAACATAAAGGGAATGCCATTAAGAGAAGAAAGTTAAACCCCAAAAATGCATTTCTTACCAAGCAGAAAAAAAGAATTGTCCATCATAACATATATATGAAATTATTTAACTGGTCCGTAGCATATAATTTCAGATGACTGATTGATGACGGTTTAATGTACTCCAGACAGAACAACTATCCACTCATTTAATCAAATCTAATTGAAGAATAACACATGCCATGATGTCTCACAAATCCAGTAACCGAATTTCTCTATCTCCATCTAATCTTAGAATAGACAGAGCATCTGAGCATGGGTTAGCTATGAGAAAATCCACTAGGTTACATAAATGACAAGTGTTTCCAGAATTGACCAACAGATAGGAAACTAAATTAAAAGCATTTGCCATTTCATGAAAGGAATCCTTGCAGTGTCATTCAATAGAGATTATATTGGGTCAACTGCTTAGAAATGCACAACAGTCAAAAAGGGAATCCAGAATGGAAGTCACCCAAAGACTTAAAAATAAAAGATCAGGGGTCAATCTACTTGACATATAGAAGCATGTAAATCAAGGATAATAGAGCACCAACTCTTAATATTGCCTTAACATGCATAAATTACTCATTGAATGATGATCCAAATAACAAATTACATGCAGATCAGGGGTTAATCTGAACATAAAGATTAAAATGACTAACAATTACAATTATTCTCTTATATAAATCATAACAGCCATAATTCAATGATATTGAAAGAGTAAGATGGTCGAAACACTCTCTAATACACACTCGCCTAGCTACGAGCAATATGTGCATACGCTACACGCATTGCAGAGCCTAAGCGAGTACTCTTCGCATGCACACCGCGCGCTCCGAGCATACCCGAGTACCCCAAGAACGCACTCCATCCGTTATCTCGCTCGAAATCTCTCTCTTTTAATGACTGCACTCGTAAGTGCCTCATGCGGTTCCATCTGGATGCTCGAATAACAGTCGTCGTTATAGATAAACCCTACCAAATGGATGATGCCTCTCCAACTATCTCACAGTCGAACACGTAGGCCTTAGCATGTCCTCCAAGGTCTAAATCGTTCTCATTGTCTGGCCGTCCGTTGGCGATGAATGTTATACTTAACTGAAGGCTCGCGCCAAAGCCTGTTGAAGGCTGCGCCAACACCCCGAAGTAAACCTCACGTCTCAACCTGAAATATCATTGACGGAGTGCCATGAAGATGAACAATCACGGAGGCGAATACCCACGCCAAGGCGTCCATGGACTCAGTCAGTCGGATAGGGACAAAAACTAATACAAAATTTACATTGACCAATACATTGTCATAGTTAGTTACATTTGCTGATCACTTATGTGCACCACCAACTACTTAAAGTAAGTTACATTTATTACACGTTGACATTGCCCACATCAACTATTAAGCAAAATGAAAATACATGTAACTAAAATCTTATTACAATAATCTTTTTTGTCAGCTACATTTAGATAACAAACATAAATAGAAGTTAATAATACATTACAGTTTTTCTATAAAAAAAATCAGTTACATTTTGCATCAATTCGAATTAAAAAAAACCCCTAGAAAAAAAAATCATAGGATCTTCAAAAATGACAGAGACGTTTCCAGAAATACCAAAAAAAGGGTTGCATGCCCATTTTTTTGTTGTAGTTGAGACATCTAGAAGAACTCTCATATATTACAATTTTCTCTATAAAAAAATCAGTTACATTTTGCATCAAATCGAATTAAAAACAAAAAAACCCGAGAAAAAAAAAACATTGAATCATAAGATCTTCAAAAACAGCAGAGACATTTTCAGAAATACCAAAAAAATGATTGCATACTCATTTTTTTGTTGTAGTTGAAACCTCCAGAAGAACTCTTTTGTTTCAAATCGGTTCTTGAATGAAATATCAGGATTTGTTCGTTGTTTTAAACAAAAGGGAGTTTTTTTTTTACTATGATTTTCTATTCAAATTTGATTTTCGAAACCCTAAATTAGTTTGAATGTGTTTGAATGGGTGAGAGAGATAGACGTTAGTGGGAAAAAATAGAAAAAGAGGGTTAAACGCGAAACGAGGGGTGGGTTTTAATTAGGGGTAATAAGGTATTTAGCTATTTTTCTATTTTGTAAAAAAGGCCTAGACAACCAATTAAATTTTAACACATCCAGGGGCCTGTGGTAGGGGCTTATTTGCTGGAGCCTGTGTAGCAATGCTCTTTTTAAATAGACTCTGATTATGTGACCAAAAGTTTCACAACATTTTTAACACAACACATTTTAAACCAATTAAAAGAAAATGTTCTCCTATCACTTTTGGGTGAAATTTGAAAGGATGGGTTGTTATATTTTTATTGGTTTGTTTCACATTTTGTGTTAACAACTTATTTCTCTTTTTTAATTCAAATATAACTCGTTTTCTATGGATGTTTTCTCCCTTTATACACTATTAAAGGAGGTTTAAGAGTGGTTTGGAGATTTTAATAATTATTTGATAATGTACATTTACAATTGTTAGAGTCAATTTTAAGCCACATGACTTTTTAAAACACTTAAGTTCATCTATAACTTTGTCAATTAATATTTCACTACTATACTAATTTTTGTTTGTGATACATAGATGAAAATCAAAATTTTATAATTATATATAAAAAATGATACTAAAGGTGTTTTGGAGATCTAAACTAAATTCCTATAACATTTCTCCCCACATGAACAAAACACTAGAAAAATAAATCGAGGTAGAAATCCATTGACAGAACAAAAGAGTTTTTAATAGAATTTGAATTTACTAGTATAATGATTATTGATAAAATAAATTTATTTAAGGTTTTCTGCATATATACCATTGCTAAACATGTTATATATTTTTTTACCATTACAAATAGTATCTATTACTTATATATTAAAAAGATTCTGTGACCCAGTATTTTCATTTTACATTTTATCATTTAAACAATTGATCAATTACTAATGTATTTATGAATTTGAATTTAAAAATATATAATAGATAACTACATGATAGATATACATGGATTATAAGTATTTTCATTTCCCTTTTTATCCTTTAATAATTTATTTAATTACTAAATTTTAAATTATTCAATTATATAGTCTTATCTAATAAGATTTATGATCAGTAATTTAAATTTTTAAAATTTTAAATTATTCAATGATACAGTCTTATCTAATAAGAATATTAAAATATTTTAAATTTTAAATTATTCAATGATACAATCTTATTTAATAAGATTATTTAAATTTTTTAAATTTAAATTATTCAATGATATAGTCTTATCTAATAAGATTCTGATACTAAATAAATTTATTTAAATTTTAAAATTATTCAATAATATCTGATCTAATAACATTATGATTTATTTAATTAATATTAATAATAATCTATTACTTCTATTATCTATTTTTATTACTTATTAAAAGGATTATGTGATCCAATATTTTCATTTCCCAATTTATCATTTAATCAATTATTTAATTACTAATAGTAGTAAATTTACTTAAATTTTAAAATTATTCATTGATACAATCTAATCTATCTAATAAGATTGTTATGATATGTTACGATATGAAAATATAGGTTTGACTGAGTTTGATTAAAGATAGACTTATTTATTTTTTAAGATTAATTTATGGATTAAAATTATCCCTTGATTTTCTCAAAATACTCTTATTTGAGATAATATTATTTGTTGCATGCAGGAATACTATTTAAATCACATGTGATTGAGGTTTTTTTTAGAGCAAGAAATTGTTTTTCAAAATAAAACGAATATCTTCCTTTCTATGTTTTTTTAATTATTATGATTTTGTTTAATTAAAGAGATATTTTTTTATCTTTTTATTATTATGAACTTTCATTTTATCGTATTTTTTTATTGTTCAGATGAAGGAATTGGAGCATATAGTTCATAAAGAGAAGTGCCACTTCAACAAAAAAAAAATGAAGGTAAAAAGAAATTAAAAAATAAAATTATTTTTTGTGTTTTGTTTATAATATTATTGAATATTTTTATGTGGGTGCTGATTATTAATTATTTTGTTTTTTAAATAATTTTTCAATGAATAATTTTGTTCGATTATGCTACATGGAAAACCCATAATTATTAATATGTGTTTCATTTTAATTTATTTGAATTATGTTTTAGGATTTCATAAAGATAAAAGTTTTTTAATAATCTTTTTTATGTTTTTATTGTTATGGTCTTTTATTTTATTGTATTTTTTTAGTTGAAGGGATTGAGGAACGTTCATGAAGAGAAGTACCACTTTAATAAAAGATGAAGATAAAAAGAAAAACAAACTAAATTTTTTTTGTGTTTTGTTTATAATATTATTTGAATATTTTTATGTGGGTGTTGATTATTAATTATTTTATTTTAAATAATTTTTTAATGAATAATTTTGTTCGGTTATGCTACAATGAAAAACCCATAACTATTATTATGTGTTTTGTTTTAATTTATTTGAATGATGTTTTAGGATTGCATAAAGATAAAAGTCTTTTAATCATTTAATCGATGTATATAGGAGTTATATACTTGATGAATTAATTCGTGCCTATAGGAGTTCTATGCTTCAAAACGTGCATAATAGGTGTAAATGTGTATGTGTGTGTTTTATTATTTTATGTTCTTTTTTCAATTGCATGACTTATTTTATTCCAAGTGTTTCGATAATTTTCAACTAATTAAATATCAGTTATTACATGAGATCATATTTTATTCTTGAAGATTACAACATTTCTATGACAAATTTTTGTTTTCAAGCAAATATTCTGCGCCCACATATCAGTAGATTAGTTTTTATTTTTATTTTCATTTAATTAAATTTTTTTTAAAACTTAATTTAAATGATCTGTACAGATTTGGAGCAAACATCAACATTGTTATGTATTAGTTTGATTTACTTTTTTAGTTATCTAATCTAATAAGATAATCTGATATCAATTTGATTTAAATTTTAAAATTATTCAATGATGCATAATATTTGAATAATATTATTTGTTAGATATCTATGTTATTTCAAATTGATAGATGTACTAACTTTTTATTAGTATTAATATTTTTAGTATTCTAATACCTTAAAAATATTGATGAGTCTTTATTTATTATATTAGTGATTGAATTTATTAGTATTTGATACAATAAATCAGTGTGTCCAATGTTTTTTTTTAATGAGAATTTGTGATTGATATTTTTTATTTATTATATATACGTATCTTATTATCTTTGTACATATTAAATAAAATAGATAACATTTTATATTGTTTTTATAAAAGCATTATATATAGATGTTTTATATAAATTTATGTAATATCATTATTTTTTATTTATATATATATACCAAATGCTTTGACACGTGCATGAAAACTAGTATTTATTTATATGCTATTAAAATGTTTCTTAATGAACAAATGTGTCATTCCGTCACTTTTTAAAACCAAGATAAACTTAACTAGAATTAATTTTTTAACTAATAATTAAAATACCAAAAATAGTCTTAGAAATGATATCTTCCATAATGTCAATAATTAAACACAATAATATAATTAATTTCTTGTTCTTTCCAAATTGTACTTGTGCCTTCTTCCCCTTCCTTTTTTTTTATGAATCAAGAGTTAGGGTGCGTTTGGTTGCGCGATTGCGCTGCGATTGCGATTGTAGAAAGCTGCGTTTGCAATCGTGCAACCAAACAGTTTTGTAATTGCAGTTTTAAACCCAGCGATTGCAGACAAATAGTGCCCAAAAGCTGCGATTTCAAAAAGCTGAGAAAGTGAGCTTCCTGCAGAATCAGGTTTGCAATCGCAGATTCCTGCAGAATCAGTTTTGCAATCGCGCAACCAAACGCACCCTTAGTGTTTTTTACTCCTCCATCAACAATGGTGGATTTCATCATTCTTCAACAACAATCATTAATGTGGTATTTTACCCCTGTTTGGTAAACGGAATAAACGAGTATAAGGGTAGTATAAGAGTGGTATAAGAATGGATAGAAAAAATGGTTGTTTGTTTGTAGGGTATAACTTAGTATTACTAAGCCAATTTATACGAGTATAAGAAAGTATAACAATTCTAAGTAACCCATAGGATAAGTTATACTCACTTTATATATTCTCATTGGCCTACATATCAAATCAACTTTTTACACATTATCACATCAAATCACTTATCAACATCTCTTATACATCAAAGGATCAACATGTCAAATCAATTTTTTTACACTTTATTTATATTTTATTTTTTATCAACCAAACAACTCAACATTTATTCTTACGTTTTCCAATGAGAATAAAAAAAACACAACCAAACATAAAATCTCTTATTCTTGTAAATTTGTTATCTATACTGACATAGTTATCTATATAAAATAACTCAATTCCACTATCTTAATGGGGACTTAATATATAATATATAGATCAATTGACACCATATGATTTTTGACCATATTTTGCATGACGGGGCCTTTTTTTTAAAGATTATAATGTGTTTTATCTTTTCTTAGGCTCTTCGGGTTCAAATCTAATAGAGGATTGTGTACTTATATGAGTTGCGACTTGTGAGTTAAATCCTATGATATCTTTTTTTATTGTGACCATCTTTTATGTTTTATATGAATTAATTATATTTTATAGCAAAATTTAACATTTTTTTTTTCATGGTATAAAAATAAATATAATTTTTTGATGGTATAAAAATAAATACTATATTTTGTAATGGCCAATATAAAAATTAAAAATTAAGGATATTTTAATAATTTTTCCATGACTTTAACGATGTTAATAGAAAATTTAATAAAATTTAACTAGGATAGTAAAAATACATAATCTTAAATAATTTAATAGTATACAAATAAATAGACTATTTATGATGGTAAAAAAATAAATAACCCATTTAATTGTATACATGCAAAAGAAAACCCATATATATTTAATATAATGACATGATTGGAGTTCAAGACATGATTGACAGCTATGATCACACCATGCACATTCTAATTATAATCACACGTTCTCAAACAAGGACAGCAACCTGTAATCTGCTATAAACACCTGCCCAGGAAAAAAACAAAAATAAAATAAAACAAGAGGGACCTAAATTCAGTTAATGTTCAAATAAAGGTGATTAACAAAAATCCTCCACCCCTTAAAAAGGAAAGGGTGGCGGAACAGAGAGAGTGAATTATAAAGAAGAGAACAGAGGAAGCCTATATCCTCGGAAGGAACTTTTAGGGGCAAATGCAGTTTGTTCCCTTTAAATTTGCAAAACTTGAAAATGCACCATGTACTTGCACCTTTATCATTAAATCACGTCATGTATTGTTAATATAAAAAATAATATGTATTATTAATGATTTATGTTAAGGGTTTTTTATTTTTAAGGTCCCACAAACTATCATATTTAGTGATCGATCCCTCACTTTTTTGTATTTAGATTTTAATCCCTAGATTTAAAATATAATTCCTTTTTAGTCCCTATTAGGGACTAAAAAAACTAAATAATTTATGGATAAATCCCTATATGAAGAAGTGACTAAATCTGGGGATTAAAATCTAAATACGAAAACGTGAGGGATCGATCACTAAATATGATGGTTTGTGGGGACTTAAAAATAAAAAACCCTTGTGTTAATTAATATGCATAGATAGCTAATTTTGATGTAAATTAATATGCAAAGATGGCTAATTTTGATGCAAGCATGCGAGTCATGTTTGTTGCAGCTTAAATTTACATATATATTATAACCTATAGTTTATAAATTATAATTTTTTTGATAAATAATAGACATGTTTATTGCAATTGTTTAGAAGTACAACATAAACAACAGTTGATGTTTGTTTAATAAGTTGTAAAATAAATTTTTAGTGTACAATTTGTCAAAAATACACATAAACTATAGAAGTAAAAAATTGATTTATATTTAATAAAATAAATTGATTTTACATATAAGATTTATTTTATAGATATTTAAAGAAAATCAACTTAACATAAATAATAGTTCAAATTCACTACAATATTTTTTTAATATTACTATCAGAGGCGGATGCAAAGGTAGGTTGGGCTGGGCTATAGCTCGTCCCAGTTTTTACAATTTTTTTAATATAATAATATTTATATTTTATAATGTATAAGTTTTTTAATATAAAAAATCTTTATTTAAAATTATTTTAAACGTATCCGTTTTGAAGTGTAAAATCTGGTTGCGTTAACTTAATTCCTCGAAATCTCAGAGTTCTATTTTTTTCCCTTTTATCGAGAGATATAATAAAATAATATTAAAATGACATCATTTTTCAAATATACTTAAACATCTAAGATTTCAACAATATTCTCAATGTGTCTGGATATAACTTATATATAAAAATATTTACAATTTGCCATAAATATGGTTGCTAGAAAAATGGGCCAACTGCATGCCAATAAAATTGATCAAGTCCTTTGACCAAAATAAATCTAGCATTCTCGCACTCACGACCTCTTTTGCAGCTACATGAGATCCATTACTCTAAGCCTTTAATCTGAAAAGTTAGGAAAAGAGGGGTGAGCAACTACACGCTCAAATAATGGACCTTTAAATCCCAATAATACAATATGCTTCAAAATAATAATCCTTCATAAATATATTGTAAGAAAACAATTTGCAACATACAATAATTTGATATTTTGCAAATACAATATTTTCCATAAACCATAATTCAATAAAAGCTCATTTCCAATGCATGGTCTCCAAATCCTGTCAAACACATGATGTGTATGAATGCAACGAGCACGCATGCCCGTATTCAATGACACTTAGCCATCTACGGAACCTAGCCGTAAGGATTTCACATAGGAAATCGTATCACCTAGACACATGTCACCTAGACTTTGGTCGATTTTGAACCATGTCACCTAGACACATGTCACCTATACATAAATCACCTAGATCGAGCCACCGGCTGCGCCACCTAGGCGATGCGATGCATGCATGATCAACACTTATTTCATCCCAAAATATATGCATGCGATAGATTAAAAAATTTAACATTCTCAACACAAATATGTAATAAGGCATCAACCTATATAATATGACATGCTCGAGATTATACATAAAATAGCATTTGAAATCATTCATAAAATCCTTCAAAACTACATAGGAGACTAGACTCACTCACCTCCAGTCCACGCAATACAAACCGATACACGAACGATACACACTCGCACGTGGATAACCTAGCATTATAATTATGCAATAATAAATCAGAAATCATTTGATCTTGACCCAAACAACTGACAATCAACTTACAGCAACACTAGGCCCAATAATCACAAAAGCCCATCATAATAGACCTACAATTTGCAACTCATCTCAAAGGCCTAACGAAAAATCCAACTCCAAATAAATATTAAAATATTTATATATTCACAATGATGCGATAATCAATATCCATTTATTCCATAAGACTCATCTAATCGATTAATCATCGAATAAATATTTAGATAAATCCAATAAGACTCAACTATAATTCCAATGATCGAAACAACTTAATCCAATCAATTTACATCCAAATAACAATAATATCCAATTAATATTTATTGATCACACTAAACTAAAAATATCGATTTAAGATCAAATTTGAGTCACCAAGATCAATAAAATCATTAAAACGCACAAATCAGATTATACTCATTAAACATCCATTTGGGATCTCTTTAATCTCTAAAATTCATCAAACTTGGTTATGAAGCTAAATATTGAATTCTAAGAAACTGCACAGAAATATTTGAAAATTCATAACTTTCTACCTGTAATTCCGAATTGGACGATTCATGATTCGTTGGGAAGATCGTTTCAAAACCTATTTCTGTTTGTCAAATACATTTTTCCCTGAAACAACTATATATAATCAATATGAAAATAACCTTTAAATCCCCAAAATCAATAAATCGAATCTGATCTAATAAAATCCTTCGATTGAAATCTAATCAAATAATCATCCAATTAAAATCAATCAAACCCTAACCCTGATCCATCAATCTTCTTCCTAAAACAATCGATAGACCCAATCATCTTCTAACCAAAAATAAATTGAAACCCTAAACAACAAAATCAATAGAAGAATGATTTCTCACCTTGTGATACTCGACGGGTAAGGTTAGGACATCACGACTCTTCATGCCTTCTAAGATTTGGATGAAAACCCTAACCCAAAACGTACCATTTAAAGGGGTTTACTAAAATTACAAAATGACCCCTTAAGTTTTTCATGTTTACAACTAGGTCCCTATTCGATTTACAAACAGATCGCTAGCGGCTATTAAAAGGTTTTCTGAATTCGTAACTAGATCCCAGAGCTCAATAACTCGACACAAAAATATTAAAAATCTAATTTTCCAAACTCCAACTCTCACCAAATTTCAACCAAGGTAGTAGGGTCTCCAAAAAAAATATGTATTTTAACATTTATTTATAATTATTATAATTATAAATCAAATTGGATCCATTTGGGCCCACCACCAAAACTGAAAAATGAAATAATTAAATTTCAATTAAAATTTTTATTATATATTTAAAACAAATATATAATGCTCAAAAATACAAAAACGTTACAGGCGCACCCTAAAAAAATTTCCTGGTTCCACCCTGATACATTGAGTGATAAATGGAATTATAAAAAAATTTGATAATGTATTATTTGTAATAGTAAAATAATTGAGAAATGAAAATAAGTTTGCTAATTTTTGGTGTAATAGTAAAAAATAGATACGCGAGCATGAGTGTCCAACATTATAAAAAATTAAAGCATTTTATAAGCTATAATATCAAAAGCATTTATTTCTCAGCTTACATATTATGACTTTTTAAAATTATTTTTAGCTTAAATAAGGTTCAATAAATTTAAACAAACATGCAAAAATACTTATTTTAAATTAAAAACTATAATCTCCGTATTATAAGTTTTATCAAACACGTAATTTCTGGTACTTCAAATGCATGGATAGTATTTTGGATAATAAAATGATACTTTTTTGTTATGTTTTAGAGGATGTAAATGCACGTTTTAAATTACATTAGGGGGTAAGTGCATGTGTTTTAAAGAAAAATATATGTCCAACCCTTTTTGCAGCCTGTTAGCAGCCATCACCATTCTAATGGAGTATAAATTGTATTATTATAATGAGTCATGCAACACAGGCCGCACTATTTATGCCTCATTCACAAGCCTCATGATGTGTCATTATCTCATTGGTTGCTTGTTTGATTCTTACAAAAATGTTAAGAAGGTAAAATACAATATTATAATAATACAATTTTTGTTTGGAGTCTCTCATTCAACCAGAAAACGATGACGATAAGGAATAATCAACGTTTTTTTAAACACTGTTGTTAATTTGTAAATTTTTTATTCTAATCATCAAACAAAGTATTTGTGATTGATGCAATTTTTTTTTTCAATAAATGCATAAATGAAACACAAATCACAGTATAAAATTAGAGTTTGAAATAAAATTCAGTTACATTTATAAAATATAACTTAATTTTAACAATAAATTGATTAGAAGTTACTTATATTTACAAATGTAACTGACTTTATTTATACAAAGCAATTAAAAGTTAGTTACATTCCACAATATAATTGACTTTTATATATAATTGTTAAATAATTTAAAGATCAAATGCCTCAGATTTAAGGCTGTCAGATTTAACATGTAGCACTAAATTCAATAAAAAAATTATAACAAATGCAAAACAAACAAAAAATAAAAGACCGCATCTGAATCGATAAACATTGGAAACAACATCCAATCGTTCAATTATGATTTCCAATCTGATCGGAGGCTGAAAAGTCATCCGAAAAATAAATCAATGCTTGAAAAACCTCCAAAACAACCTTATGATATGGTTCTATGTGTTATTAAAAAAAGAGTTATCGAATTTAACATTTAACATCAAATTCAATAATAAAAAATTGTAACAAATGCAAAACAAGGAATGTGACCCAAATACAAATTTTATTTTAGGTGGAGAAGAAAAAGAAGTCGTAGATGGCCAGACAGACAGATTATGTTTTTTTTTTCACCTTATAAAGTAAAAGAGATAAGACTATTAATTACAAAAATTCATGGGATTTGATTTTCCAAACAAATTAAAAAAATCATGACACATCAGCCATTATAATTACTCCTTGATCATGGAGAGTAATTATTAAAAAAAGACATAAATATAAAAATAGCTACTAACACTTATGTCACCCATGGATCTTATATGGGCATGTGAATCATTATTATATCATAGTCATAATATACACTCCAACAGTATATATAGCTGGAGCCCTGTTTTTATGCCGCAGATGAGACTTAAAACAGGCACGAGTGCTCAATTTTAAAATATAAGGGATGTTTTTGCATATTCTGCAAACGTCAGGGGTGATGATGCAAGTTACCCAACTTTTTTAATTGCTTATTTTCCTTCCTTTAACTTACGGGTAACAACAAAGCGCCACCATAGCAAAACATCGACTCCGTGGGTCCTCAAGAAAAAGAGAGAGAAAGAGAGACCCAACTCTTCTTATATTTACCAAGAAAAAAAAAAAAACTCTTCTTATATTTCAAAGGGCGACATCCCCCGATCAACAATCGACCACCGAATGCCCTCCCACTTTGTTTCTTCTAAACGTGCCAAATCCCCAAGAAAGTGAGAGCTCTCTCTCTCTGTCTGGCTCTCTCCAAGTTCAGAAAACAGAGGAGATTCGGCTGCTATCGGTTGTAGGAGATTGTGAACAGAGAAAGAACAGTGGGTTGCTATGAATTCCTCAAGTCCTTCTTATGAAACTCTCAGCAATGCAGCTGGAATCGCAGGTACTCCTTTTCTGTTGTCTGGGTTGATTTTGATGACAACCCAAATAGGAGAGACAACTTGTTATTTTTTTTATTTTGTCAGATGTTGATAATGATGTTTTTTTTTTTTTGGAAAGAGAATGTATGCATGGTAGGAAGGATTTGTTGAAAGTTTAGGAATTTTGGTGCTGAGAATACAGCACTGGCTCTTAATTCTTATTGGGTGTTTTGAAAGTTTGAATTTTTATTCAGAATTTATTTGGATTGGATTTAATACAAGTTGTTATTTATGATCGAATCCGAAACGAATGATTCAAACAGATTCTGTCTTGATGGGGGATGTGGATGGGAGAATAGGAGAATATTTTAGCATGGAACACTGTATCTCCTCAGGAAAAACATTGAATTTGATTATTCAGATCTGTCTGATCAGACTTGTTGCACATTTTTTGTCTGCTTGGCACATGGGGTTGACTTTGGGATTGTTCTGTTGCCTTTATCTAAAAAAATCAATAGCCATCTATTTGTAAAGATTTTTGCTTAACATGGATTTTCCCCTTAAGTAACATTGATGATTGTATCCTATTCATGCAGGTAACCTCTTTGCATTTGTGCTCTTTGTTTCACCGATGTAAGTTCTCGTTTCAAAGTTTTGGTTTTGTATTTATCTGCAGAAAAAAAGGCATAAAATCATTTTTTTCATGAGTCTAATGTTAGAGTTTTCCCTACAGACCTACATTTAGAAGAATTGTGAGGAACAAGTCAACAGAGAATTTCTCTGGCCTGCCTTATATATATGCGCTCTTGAATTGCTTGATCTGCTTCTGGTATGGGTTGCCATGTGTCTCCCATGGTGTCATCTTGGTTGCCACTGTAAACTCGGTGGGGGCATTGTTCCAGTTGATGTACATAATCATCTTCATCATTCATGCCGATAGGGGGAAAAAGGTCAGGCATTGTTTACTGATATACCTAACATTTTTAATTGAGCACTTTATAACTCATTGATTGATAATGCTCAATTCTCTGATTTGTTTGCTTATGTTTTTTTATTGCAGTTGAAGATGAGTGGATTGTTGATGATGGTCTTTGGAATATTTGCAATGATTGCATTTGTGAGTTTGCAGTTCCTTGATCCTCCCACCCGGCAGATGCTTGTTGGATATCTGAGTGTTGCTTCACTTATTACGATGTTCGCTTCTCCATTGTTTATCATTGTACGCACAGATAAGAGCTTAAGTACTATGGTTTTATGGCTTCCAGTTCAACAAGCAGTATAGAATGGTTATGGAATCTAGACCGATTATTTTAGGACTTTTCCTATTTTCCTGTTAAGACTCTGTACTAATTTTCAAGGAATCTTGTGCAACATTCTGTTTTTGTCTCTAATGCAAGAATGGTATTTTCATATGGCAGAATTTGGTGATCCGGACAAGGAGCGTTGAATTCATGCCGTTCTACCTTTCTCTTTCGACTTTCTTGATGAGCATATCTTTCTTTGCATATGGAATGTTGAAACATGATTATTTCATCTATGTAAGAAATTCAACACTCAAACTTTGATTTGCATGTTTTTGGGTCCTGTTTATGAAATGTTTTTTAAAGAAAGAGCATTATTGGTGAACCTATCATCCACTTTTGACTTGTGCAATAGTCATATAATTACAAACGCAATTTGTTTATTTATTTTTCCTTTCTTAAAAATTGAAATGCCTTTTATTTGGATTTTCAGATACCCAATGGGATTGGAGGTATTTTGGGGGCAATACAATTAGCATTATATGCTTATTACTCTAAACCAGTGGAAGAACGTAGACACCCGCTGCTGGGATAAATGTGTACAGGTGAAAAGTTCTGTTCACATCTTTTATTCTTTCCTGGTCCTGTTGTTGTGAGTGCCTTGTATCAATTATTTGTCAGTGTTCTCATGTATGTTTTGCAATGATTATTGCAATCAGTCAATAAATTTGGTGTTTGATTGTATTTATTTAAATTGTGTATAAAATGGTAATCAAACCATATTTTTGTCTTATATCTGGCTATGTTGAACACTATGTTCGAACAACATACAACAGTGAAGTGTAAAAATTCTGGAAAAAAATAGATTGCTGGAGAATTATTTTCTGTGGTTAAGAAGTTTTAAATCCTTTCCCTTCTGCTAGTTGTTTAACTAGATGTTACCAATGACCTTGTAGAGTGCGCTATTGGATTGTTTACCATCCTCACTAATTATTAAGAATTTGACTTATGAGCCGATTATTAAACTATTATAATTTGATGGTGGTACATTTCATTATGAAACTCTCTGTACTGCTGCTAATGGGAATGTTTGTGAAAGGCCACCATGAAAATTGGATCAATGAAAGCACAGCATTGATCCTCATGCGAAACATTCTGGTGAAAATTTTATTGAGCAAAAAATATTTATTAGACTAATCACAACTATATAAATTTGTCATAACCTGATTATTTTAACTTTCATTAGTAGCAAATATTTTTAGATGATGCGGACTTGCATTTCTTTCAAAGTGCACATGGTGGGATGCCTTTCTTTATCTTGGTTTCTCTTCAAATTTTTTCTGTTCTTTCCGTTTGGATATAGAATATGACTTATTCCTGGGTATACAGTTATTCCGGCATAAATGAGTATGAATAAGGATAAAATGATTGTGTTTGGTTGTGTTTTGAATTATTCTCGTTGAGAAACGTAGTAATAAATTTTTTGGTAAAATGTGAATAAAGTGTGAATAAGGATTAAAAAATGTGAAAAAACGATGATAGTTGATTTGACAGTGGGCCCACATATTATTTGGGTGGAATAACCTGGAATAACTTTAATTCCAAGGGTTGGTTGAAATCCATATATCACTCTTTATTAGTTTATTATAACATAGGTTATACCAAGGTATTCCCTGCATCCAAACAACAAAAAACACTTATTCTCACTTATTCCCTGGGCTATTCCAGATCCAAACGGGGAGCAAGGAGAAGTGGCATACTCATCATAAAGCTAAACCAGAACCTTCTTTGTTAACTCTGATGCTAAAATATGATCTCTTGCTACAATATCATGAAGGAAAAATGTGAGAATCTGAAATAGCTGCTAAAGTAGATCTTTAAGAGTAATAATCTTGGCTGCTGGTTTTTTTTCCTGCAGAACGCATGAAGAATAACACTGAGTAAAAGGTTTAGTGGTGATTATTTCTCTGTCTTACACTATATATCACTGAAGTTATTAACATTGAAATTTTGTTAAGTCTCTGAAACTGAACAGATATTGAAACTCTAGTTGTATAGAATCATTTGTATAAATAAAGTGGACATTTTGCAGATGGAGCACATTTTCTTTTTGTGCTTCTGTTCTGTTTTAATGAATTTGAATGCCAAAATGATATTGAAATATGTCCTGCCCCTGATTCTAAAGTGCAAGTCAACTTTAGCTCTGGATCGATGCAATTCTATCTAATGATAACTTCCTTTGTCTGTTTGAAATTCTTTTTAAGATCAAATTATGATTGTATGTGTGATGGCATCTACTATACAGAAATATCAATGAAGCCCATTCTTATAATTGTAGATCCTGTGGAGGAAGTACTTCGGAGTAGAATCACAGTTATTAAAGGACCAGTCAGAAATCCAAATTAGAGTAAATGACAATGGCCAAATTTGGATTCGAGATTATCTAGTAGAAAATATTTCAAATCATTGCGAACCTCCCTTTTTATTCAAGTCTACT
Organism: Acorus calamus; assembly: GCA_030737845.1. Classification (NCBI taxonomy): domain Eukaryota; kingdom Viridiplantae; phylum Streptophyta; class Magnoliopsida; order Acorales; family Acoraceae; genus Acorus; species Acorus calamus. Next base: position 22,604,560 of record CM060858.1, on the reverse strand, counting down.
CAATTTTTTTGCTAATTGTACAGATAAAATAGGCATACCAGATATGATCTGTTAAATATTTCTGCACAGATGAACACCGACAATCTTTCACCCATTATATACAGTTTCCTATCTACAGGTCATTTCCTTGGAATCTGTCATCTCTTATTTTCCACCTTACTCATACGGATATCCCACTTTTAAACAAGTTGCCTCCAAGTTTATATATGATGAAAGAAAGATGTCATAACCTGTATGTGTTGAAAGACAAGCTATGTCAACACTGGTATGTATAATGTATATAAGAATACATTGATTGATTGCCTCCTGAGAAATTCAGATCGGAATTCCCCACATAATTCTTGACTGTCTTGAAGTCATTCTTACTTGATATATGTCGACTCTATGTTTGCTTAAGCATCCTTGTCCAACCTCATAAGATTTTCAGAGCTTAAGTTTGCTTTCCTTCATTTTGCAGATCAGAATAAACTTCATGTGATAGATATGATGACCATAAAACCAATCACATCATCTAAAAGAGGAACTGGTTTTGTACCATTTCTGTTGCTTTCTTGAGAAAGCTTGATCCTCTGAAACTGAGTGATCATTGCTTAGAACCTTTGTACACACACTACTCCCATTTATTATTTTCCCCCAACTATACTTTCTTCTGTTCATTTCAATGTCCAAACTGCTCAAACTATTTCTCAATTCCTTAGCCTTCCTTGGTAACAAAGTTGAACAAGGTGGAATACGTACATGTTTCATCAGTTCTATTATAATAGACTAATCTCTGTTTTGTAACTGGGAGAGAAGAATAAGAACTGGATATATTATGTCATTTCTGGTTTGGTTGTTTGGGGTGATCCTGGATTGTTATCCAGTTTAAGACTAGCACAACCCTGTATAATAATTTGGGGGCTGGCTTGTGCGTGCCTGCGCGCTGGGAGTGGGAATGTGGAGGTTGAATCGAGACTGATCTGGGCTTACCTAATCACATTTATATATCCTCTATGATGATGGCATGAACATAGACAGAACATATCCAGTTTCTACGCCTGATAGAAAAATAAAAGTAGCATAAAAACTGAATAAGCTTACCCATTGTGGAATAACTATTAACCTGTTTTTGATTGACTATTCATGATTCTCAGTGTGTTTGTTACCTGCTGAGGTCCTCCTCCTCTATTAGTATGGCCAAGGGGACGCCCGTGTTCGTCATACAGTATGAGCCCGCTGAACCTCGGCATCTTACACCGCTCCCCCATTAGTATCCTCCGCTGCCACACCGGAGGTGCTGTTGTTGGTGCTCCCACACTTCTCATCATCGATGGTGGCACTCGTGTCCCCAACTTATCCTCACTTCCACCACCACCACCACCGCCACCACTTATCGTACTCTCTGTTATCCAACTCCACACCCTCCCTCCCGCTTCGTCCCCCAACTTATTTGCTCCACTCCAACGCGTCGAATCCATCAATGCTTTCTTGTCCGTCTCTTCCCTATGATGCGCCAATCGCCCCTCCTCCTCTCGCGCCGCCTCTTCATTCATGCGACGTGTCCTCCGTCCACACATCGAGGCGGTGGCGCAGACGCCCACGATGGTGAGGAAGACGCACGCGAGGATGACGACGAGGACGTGCTGCGTGAGCATCTTCAAGCGCTGGTGCTGGTGCTGGTGCTGGTGCTGGTGCTGGTACTGGTGCTGCTGTTGAGAGCCTATCTCGGCTTCCATTGCTAGCAAAGTATCTGTGACGATGTGTGTGTGTGTGTGTTGTGTCACTTAAGAAGGGTGGGTTTGGTTGGGAAGTTAATGTCGTTTGTGGTGATGCTTTGAAAGGTGGACATGTATTGGTGCCAAACATGTGATGTCACCGCTCGTTTTCAGTGGGGTAAGTGTTATCAGAAGGTCTAGCCATATTGAAGGAATCACCATTTATGGGAAATTTCTTTATTTTTATGGGAAGTTTCGTTTTTTTATGGGAAGTTTCGAGTGAAATACTTTGATTACAACTTAAGTTTAGGGTCAAGTTTAGTAAATCTGGTTGAGGAGGTGAATTTCTCTTTCCTATGAATCTATTCATGATATAAACAATAGAATATAGAATGGTCCAATAAAAGAATAGAAATTAATGTCAAACTAACCCTAAGTGGTGGAAGTCTTATTATATCTCGCAAATTTCCTTTGAGCACTTGTCATGGACTTAGCTTTTTCATAGCACAAGTACTGGTGGCACCCGGGACACCCACATGTGTCAGCCTTGCCCCTCTTTGCCTCGCTCAGAGGCTACAGACAATCCTAGAGGGATTGTATAGGCACTCGGCACCAAGGGCAGAATTATAGGTAGGGTTGAGAGCCCGGCCCAGATTTTTTAAGAAAATGTTTAAGAAAAATGGTGTTTTGCACTCAATTTATTTTGTAGTTCAAAATACATTCCTATATAGCTTATTAGAATTATAATGAAGGATATAATAATGTATATACTTCGTTAAATTTTTTCTTAAACTTACTAGAAATGTGCTCATTCGATTTGAAATGGAGCGATATACATTTTTTTGTCAAAGCATATTTCTCATTAGATGATGTTTATTATTTAAAAAAAAAATATGAAATATGTGGTCTAAGTTTTGAACGGTAAAATGATTGAGTGTAACATTTTTCTAAAGAAAATGATTGTCCAGCCCCATGTGTAACCCCAATTGCAGTCTATACCGATTTTCTTTTTTTTTTTAAAAAAAATCATACACTCTTCTATTGAAAATCATATTGTTATATGAAATGAAGTATATATTGAAATACATTAGTGCATTTTTTTTTTCGAGTTGAAAAAAATGATAAATGTTTATTTATATAGTTTTTATTTTTTGCTTGATAAACTTGGGAGTCAAACTCTTGACTTTCCCTTGGGGGATGATGTATCTCAACCATCCCGCTAAGGGGGTCTTTTACAAAAAGGGGTCTATAATACATCTTTATTTATATAGTTGTTTATATATCTATGTGATTCTTTGAGTAGATTTTGATTATAAATTTGATTTATTTATATAAAAAATTTACACTGTTTTTTTATCAAACATAAATTTTCTTTTTATTAAAATTTAATTCAGCCCATCCCACCAAGGGAGGGATTATGAGGGGTGGAGTCTCTCTCTCTATGGAACTCTGATTTGCTTGGAAAGCTTGGAGGATTAATTTCACATAATGGTGGGCTGTATTTGGAGGACGATTTAGTGAACCAAGAGGTGAAGTAAGCTTAGAGTTGGCCATGGTCTGATCGGGGAGGACGATTTAGGTGCCTGTTCACATGGCAAGGATATTTTTTTTAGGGTTATTATATGAGAATGTATAATTCAATGTTGTAAAAAACGATAGGCGCTAGCCGGGTCGTTGAAAATGGATTAGAGATTAATCGGCTAAGCGGGGATTGATGGGGGCCTAGGCGGGATTTTTAGAACATTGGTATAATTAACATGGTTATTGAGATGCGATTAATTTTTTTATGTGACAATCAATCATAAACCTTTGTTTAATATATGACATTTTGCCAGATCTTTTTCTTCTGGGGATGCTACCCCTGAGCTTTCTGAGAGGAGGCACATTGCCCTCTTCGATCAGCCCCAGCAAGTTAACCACATACCTCGATTTGTATTTTCATTCGTATTGATAAAAAAATACTTTGGCCATAAAAGGGAGCTTTGCTGTCACAGTTTGTCTTTGATAATTCAAAAACCAGAATATAAGACATGAATCCAACAAGAAATGTTGAAATATTGCCCAAAATTAGGTATGGTCAACCAAAGTCCTAAAAACTGTAAAACATTGTTCATACCTTTCTTAAAACTTCCCTTACATTGCACATGATCAGTGCAAAACATCTGTATCTGCTCGGTCATCTGGCATTTTATCATGCGCATGGATGCGATACACATGCTATCATCATTTCCTAAGTTTGAGGAAACATGCATATAGCCCCCTCAAAGATTATGAATATCCATATGGACCCCTCATTTTTATGAAATCCATATAACCCATAATTTTATGGCTTTAATTGATGTATCCCCTATTGTTAATAATATGGAATTGGATGATCATTAAATTAACCATATATGGTTAAATTATCATATTACCCTCGTCTTTTTCACCAAAGATCACTACTCTATTTCACCCAAATTAGTGTCTTTTTTTTTTCATCAAAATAAGCTGAATCACTTCCTCTGTAGTCTTCCATGGCCTCAACATTGAAAATTGGACCATTAGGAGGAAGACATCTTTGATTTGATGGTTTTGTGTAAGCAATGATATTTTGATTATTCGCGGTGATTGTTTGGAATTTTTTAAAAATGTATGAATATGTATTTTCATATCACCACAAAGTCACGAAAAATTTGAGGAATATTTTTCAAAAATAAATGACAATATAACTCAGGATATTTTTTTTTTTTGAAATAACGGTAGACCATATATTACTTCCAAAGAGGTTACATAGGTCTGAGTTAAAACAAAGAGTGAGAAAGATAAAAGAGCGTGGAAAGGAAGGTGAGTGACCCAAGAGGTTTGGGCACATTCACACCTCCTTGCCATAAAAACGCTCGTAAGGAGGAGCAAAAGGAGCAGGAATCAAGGAGGGGGGGGGGGGGGGGGGAAGGGTGTGAGGAGATTTGAATATTATATGTTTAACCCTGACAAAAATCAGGAGAGGTTATGTGGATTTTTAAAAAACTAAAAGGTCAATATGAATAAAAGGTCAATATGAATATCCGTAATCCAAAATCCTCAAATCTCTCATCTAACATTGCATCTTCATTCAGAGGGGTGATGTATTCAGGTAAAGAAAGAATTATCTTGAAATTGTTTAACACATTTTGTTGTTTTCTGTTTGATAAATTTGCAAGCATCATAACACTTTTCCGAGGCACACAAACGTGTGAATCGTAAGACTACATTAAAAGAGATACCCAATGATAACATATTGTTTGTCATTATGAATGAAAATGATTTATATGTCAATCACTTAAAGTCAACACTACATGTAGCTGAGTTTACATATAACCGAGATTGTGAGATAATTATATATATATATATACACGCGAGTGATAATATGCGGGTCGTGCGGTCGTGCGGATCCGACGTGAGTCGTCCGATCGCGGGTTTATCGCATCCAACGGTCGAGATGAATCGCCCCCGACCGTCTGATGCGATGGACCCGCGATGGACTCGTAATCGACGGCTCGTGGTCGACGCCGCACGACCGCACGACCCGCACCGTATCATTTCCCTATATATATATATATATATATATATATATATATATATATATATATATAGAACTGATTACGTAGGGTGGTGAGGCAGGTGCGGCGCGATTAGGAGCTGTCCGATCTGGTGGAACCCCATCTAACGGTGGTGATTGAATTTCTGGAGAAAAAATGAAACCGGCTACACCGGTTCTCTATTTTTTAAGCTGTTGATGATCTGGACCGTCCGATCGATCTGAACGGTCCAGATCATTCAAAGTTTGAGATGGAGGGTTTAAAAACCCTCCATCCTCTCTCTCCTCCCTCATAACACACCAGCCCCCCTTTTTTTTCTCTCGACCTCCCACAGCAGCCCCTCCAAGAACCCACCGCGAATCCAGCCACCGCACCTCCATCTCCAGCAACCCTGTAGTTTCAGCGTCGTCTCCCCCATCTCCTCCCCTTCCTCATCCACAAATGACCAGATCCAGCAACCCCGCACCGTCTCCTCCTCCAGATCCGACCATCCGCAGCGGCCCTTCGTCGGTCACCGCCTTCCCGCGACCCCCTCCGACCTCCCTCCGCCACCACCACCTGCCGCGACACCCCCTGCGACCACCGCAAGCCGCAACCCCTCCTCCTCGTGCGGCGACCACCCCCAACAGGCCGCAACCCCTCCTCCTCGTGCAACCACTCCATGGAGGAATTTTTTTTAAGTGTTTTTTTTTTCAGAATCATTTTCAGATCTAAGTTTCTGTTTTCAAAATCACATCCAGATCTAGGGTTTTTAAAAAATCAGATTTATTTTAGATCTAGGGTTTTTTATGTTCAAATATTGTGACCAATCTCTGTTTTTCATCATTCAGAAAAATGTCATTCGCTTTTAATTGCATTTATTCTTATATTTCAATTAAAATGGTTCATTGAGATGATGAATTCATGAATGTGTCAAAAATTTCTGGTATTATATGGTGATGATGGTAAAATTTGGGTATTGAATGTTGATGAATTTGTTCCTTTGGTGACTGTTGTTTTGGTGATTGTTGTATTTTACTTGGAAACCATTGAATTTGATTCTTTTTGTTTACATATTTATTTTAGATCTAGTCTTTACAAATGGCTCAATCCTCAATCTATTAGTTGTACTAGCAGTTGAGGATTGAGCCATTTGTAAAGACTAGATTTAAAATAGCCAAAAAAAAATTTAAATGACCAATATGATTTAAAACTTTTTTGAATCCCAAAAAAATAGGATATAAAATGGAAAAATCTAAAAAAATGCATTTTTCACACCATCTTCTTTTCTTCTTTTCAATCTTTCTTTTTTATTTCAAAAAAACTATTCTTCTCACTCTATTTCTTCTTTAATAAAAAAATATTTCTGAACGTCTTGTTTGTTGTAGACACGAAAAAAATTATATGGTATGGACAACAAAAAACAAGGCCTTCTTTTATTTGAATCAAATAAAAAATTGAATATGAAAACTTAATTAGTAATTTTACATCCAAAAAAATAAAAAAAGAATGGTAGAATGATATTTAAATAAAAAATTAATATTTTAAAATTAAAATAAATATTATTTAATTGACTTAGACCTAATAACATATCAAGCTCGCCCTGGCCATCAGCCTTTGGGATAAGTACTTGAATTGGGTGGAACAAAAGAAATACATTTTAACTTGCACACTCTTGAACAAACCCATCAAATCTTTGAAGATTTTATCAAATCTGGATCAGAAAACATGTTGGAATTCTGTTCGACCAAGTCTTGATATGGATAGAGAATTAGAGATGCTGAGAAATTTTCAGCTAAAGGAAAAGCTATTGAACTTTTCGTCAATCTTGTTTGACAAATTATGCTGTTGTTGCCACAAATTTGCATGTTCACACTGGCATACAAGGGTTAAGATTTTGATAATTTAAATTATCAAAATTAATGGGACACAATATGGAAAGAAAACTTTCCATTCATGAAACCTACACAACCACAGCAGAAATTATTGATTTCCATCGAGTGAAACATGCCCCGGATTAGGTAAAACTCTTGCATTCTTTTTCTTCCACATGTCATGTAAAACTATTGCATTCCTTTTCTTCCACATATGTCATGTAAAACTCTTGCATTCCTTTTCTTGTCACTTCCAATTGAGAGTCCGAGTCCAGTTAGGCCTGGGTACCATTGGTATCGAATTATGTATAATTTATGAATCAAACTACATAGTCTATTAATTGAACTGTATAGACTGTGCAGTTCGATTAATAAATTGTGTCGTTCGATACTGGTGATACTGATGATATTTAAGCCTGATTGGATCTAAAAAGTTGAGCATTTGTAGAGATACCCGTCAAGGGTGTGCTTAATCCGAGTTGGTATCCATTCAACATATTGACATTTGAAAAAAAAAAGCTAATATAGTATCTTTTCAACCTGGTTTATTGTTCACATCACTAATGCAAATACATTCACAAAACATGTAAAACCAAAAAGTATGTATTAAATTCATATGAATATGTGCATCAATTTTTATAAAAAAAATATACTTCAAAAAAGAATTGTGAGCTATAACGAGACTGCAAATGAAACTGAATATATCATTTGTGACACTTTATATGTCAGGTTACACTTTAGAGGGTTGTCAAGCCATTCTTCATGCCCCCATTTGGATATTGAATTTAGTTATTCTGGGATAAATAATTATACCACTATTGTCATGGAATAAGTCATTTTTTATTTGGTTGTGTTTTCAGTTATTTTTATTAGAAAACGTAAATAATGTGTTATTGTTATCTAGTTGAATATGGATAAGTCGTTGGATAAGACGTGGATAAATGATTTTTGAATTGACATTTTCAGTGAGTAAACAAATAGAAAAAAAAACCTAGTGCATGACTCACTTAGTACAATGGTTGGATTAGACTAATTCGAGGAAAATTATTGAATTGATATACCCATTTATTCTCTGTTATTCTAACATCAAAGTACCACTTTATTCCCCTCACCCAAGCACTCATTTTCCCTATTCCGGCTAATTCTCAATTATTCGAGTCCCTATTCTCGATCCTAACAATGGCCAAAGGAATGCTATGCGACGTGTATATGAAGAACTATTGTTTTGTTGCGTGGAAATCCTCTATAGAGACAGAGCTATTGATATAATATTTTCACTTTGGTGAATGGAACATGAGCAAACACAATAAAGGGTGCGGTTATTACCACCCCATTAGGCATTCACTCTACCCTTTAAAATATTCACTTTTAATATGTTTAATAAGAAACCAACACCACCCCATCCCATCCCACTCCAGAAAAACCTCACCCACCCCTACCCTTCCCCACCCTCAAAATATGTTATATAATATCGACAGGTCGACACTACTAGTGTCGAACCATGTACTGGACTTACTGACTTGATTCTATTTGATTCAATACTAATAATGTCGACTACATTACCTACTGTCGACATTACTACTGTCGAACCATGCATTGGATGTACTGACTTGGTTATGATTGGTTCGACACTACTAATGTCGACAGTATGTATAACGGTCGATACTACTAGTGTCAAAAACTGAACTAGACTTACTGCCTTCATTCTGCATACTTCAACAGTACTAGTGTCGATAGAATTTAAAATGGTCAACACCACTAGTTTCGAACCATGTACTGGACTCACTGACTTGGTTTTGATTGATTCAACATTATTAATGTCGACAGAATGTTAAATTGTCGACACTACTAATGTCAAATCATGTACTGGACTTATTAACTTTGTTCTGCTTCATTCGACACCACTAATGTCGACATGATGTAAAATGGTCGACACGATTAGTGTCGGACTATGTACTGAACCACTGGCTTAGTTCTGTTTGATTCGTCACTACTAATGTCAACAAAAATTTAAAATTTTGACACTACTAATGTTGAACCATGTACTGGACTTACTGACTGACTTTGTTTTACTTGATTCGACACAACTAATGTCGACATAATTGACTTTTGTCGACAACATCATTGTCGATGCAATGCAGAACCAAGATATAAGCTCATCTAGCCTTAGGCCAGTGATTGCTCGAAACCTGCCCATTCAACCAATACATTCCAAACATTTGAATCACTCACAACCTTGAAACATTTAAAACTTGTATACTTGGAATTTAATATTAAGTTTGATCCTAATAGCTATTATATGAAAACAACATCGCTCAACATTTGAATCACTTGTTCGAAGAAAATAATGCAAGAAACTTCAAACATCGGCCAATACATACCAAGTAAAAAAAAAACATAAGAGTCCTCCACAACATGTTCCACCACCACTTCCTCTTCTTGAGGGTCCTCCACAACATGTTGAGAACTTGAAGGTGCATCTTTTGATCTACTCTTCCGGTTGGAAGATGTAGGTCGAACACGTTTCTTTGGATCCATACTGCATTGAAAAATTTGTTAGTACTCATGCATTTGGAGCTCCTCAAATCCAAGAATCCATGGAAAGTAGTTTGTTTCACAGCCATGTAGAAAAAAATGGATAAGGATGATGATGATGTAAAATTTACATACTGATTTTTATAACATGACCATATCTTTTTGTGAGTCTATTGTTCCTCTAATTTTCATTGACAAATTTCTATTTGCAACATCAGAGGTCATAATCTAAGCATACCATCAGTGAATCATTAGCAAAACATGAGAGGAAATGACAATTATAATCAATTGATAGTGGTTCTTAATGGAGGACATTAACTTCTTTTTTATTCACTGCATTTGAGGGGAATAACTAATCATAATCAATTGAGGTATTTATTGAACCAACATTGGATTTTGAGTTCAATATCTATTAGTTTATATCTGAACTTTTAAGTCAAATGAATAGATATATCACACACACAAAAAAAAACAAAAGTGTTCTTTTTCACCTAAATAGATAGAAAAAATAAAAAATGTAGAGCCACATATCAATTATAGACAGGAAAAAAAATATGAATTCCTCCACTTTGTAGAAGATGAAGACAAACCTGAAACATGTTACAATCGTTAGCTTTTGTTTTTATCGGTCCATATTTAGAGTTTGAATGAAATCTAATAGTTTTCTTAGGAATGTATTCATATCCCGATTGCTTATACACGCCTCTATTTTTATTTCATATAGTTGAGAATTTGCATGCTAAAAAAATAAGGAACCTATTGATGGGATATATCATCACTTTCATAAGCAAATTTGCTTGATATACAATAGAATACTCTACACATTGACATATTTGATATCCCTTAGGTTTATGGTCAAAATAGAATGTTCAATATATAAAATAAAAGACTCCAATACAAAATTCTTGCATATTTCTATGAAACAAACATAAAAAACTAACAAAATTAATTCCATGGAATCATAAGCACCAACCCACTCTTTGGGAACTTAAACGTAGCAGGGCACCCAATACTCTATAACCCCCTTCACATCACCACAACCTCCTCCCCTTCTTCTCTTTTCTGTTCATGTACTGCCATGTTATTTCAAATTGTTGAAGGTTGGTTCCTAACAAATAATGGCCCCCTGTTTACACATGGACCTCTTTTAGTTGAAAAGAGATGTTTAAACATGACACTTAGAAGAAAGTATCATTTGGGTTGTTAAAAGTGATGTTTTTCATAATGATGTGCTAGCAGATATGGTTGGCAAAGAATAGACTCATTTTTTAAAATATTCATCCACATGAGACACTGGTGGTTAATAGAAGTATGACATACTTAGAGGAGTGTTTTACAATATTGTGAAAGAAGAAGATTAATTAAACATTTGTCCATGAGAAGCAAATTTAGTCAACAAGATTATTAGTGGAGCATAGGCAGACTATATCTTCCAAGTCTAAAATGTTTATAATTACTGATGAAGTATTGATCCCAGTATTAGACCAGTAGGGGCTGCCTTTGTTATATGACAATAGCAGCAAAAAAAAAAACACATAAACTAGGATTATGTTTCAAAAAACATTCTAGGAATATCTTTCAAGTCTGAAATATTTATAATCATTGATGGAAGTATCGGTCCTAATACTAGAACAACAGGGGCTGCCTTTGTTATATGTCAATAGCAGCAAAAAAAAGGGTAAAATATACATAAAATAGGATTATGTTTCAAGAAACATTATATGGTTATGTTTCATTTCCATACACATTTTCATAAAAATAAATTCACTTCCATACACATTTCCATAAAAATAAAATCACTTCCATATACATTTCCATACACATAAAATCAATTTCAACAATCAAGAATTTCACCAACCACCCTAAAAATAGGGTTATATTTCAAAAAAATTATAGGGTTTCTTATATAGAATTTATACAAATAAATCTAGCACAAATGTGACCTAAAGATAGAGTATAACATGTAGGAAAACAAAAATAGAAAAAAGGAAGAGACCTAACCTTCTTCTATCCATATGGAGTGTGGAATAGTGGACGTCGGAAGCCGTGATTGGAATGTAGAAGCGGGAGAGGTGACACCGGGAGATGAGGCGCCGCCAGGGAGAGGATGAACGCCGGTTGAGATGAGAAACGGAGAGGGGAGGAGGAGTTTCAATCGGATGGAGAGAGATGGAATGGGAACTTATGAGGGGGGAGTGGGGTTGTGATGTTAGGATGGGCATATATATAAAGGGGTTGGGTTAGTTTTCATAAAAAATAGATGGGGGTGGGTTGAATAACTCATGGGGTGGTATTAGCCCCCCCCCCCCCCCCCCCCCACAATAAAATATGAAAAACAAAGAAAATTATGTGGTTTTATTATTATGAGTAATTTAGATAACAATCTGGATGGCTGGATTCTTTTTATATCATACAGTTCTCTAAATGCCAACATCCTGAGAGTAAAAGAGGACCCCAAGTTTGAATTTTTCATCAAAAGGAAAAAAAAAGAAGTTGATGAAACCATGACTAGTTTAGCAGGGGGACTTTTCAGTCTTAGGTAGCATTTGATAATAGGATTGTGAAACTGATTTTATGCAAACACCGAGTTTAAAATCGATTTTATAAGAAGTTGTCCCTCTCTAGCTTTCTCCAGTTTTTAGACACTATTTGTCTAAAATCTATATACAGAAAGCTGTGATTGCAAAATTGTTTGGTTGTATTATTGTAGAACCATCTTCCTCTAAACACATAAACTGTCAAATCACATAATCAAAAGCTGCCTTAAGAATGACCTCTTTCAAATTTGAAATGTTCCTATTGTTGGGATTTTAACAATTTTATCTGTGTGAAATAAATATTAATAATCGCGGAATAATATTATACGAATCCCGAATCAATCACCGACGCAAGCAGAAAAATATAAAAGCATGCAAACCATAAGAAAACACCCAATTTAACGTTGTTCGGCTTAAGCCTACATCCACGGGGCACTCCGACAACAATCCACTATGTCAAATAATAATGATAATAATGCCCTCTCAATTTTCTTTTCTTTCTATCCGTACGTCAAATCACAAAGGAGAAGCCCTAAAAAAGTATAAAACATGTATGACCCTATGCATGGGCCCTCATGGGATTATTAATTCTCAATTGGGCTGGCCCCAATATTGGCCCACAAACCCAACAATCTCACCCTCCAGTCCAATGTGGGAGGAACCTAATAATGGTCAGCAAAGCTCAAACCCGTCATGTTCTTCATGAGACTGTGTCTCTGAAATACTTTTTGCCTCCTCTTTTTCAGTAAAAAAGATACACTCAAATGTGGGGTAACTCAATGATGGTATAAGTTCTCTCGATAACTTCATCAGAATCTTTGTATTCTCTAACTCTCTCGATGACCTGTTCATCAAAATTTCTGTCTCTAACTCTCTTGATGATCTCTTCATCGGAATCTCTTTATCTGACTGATGACATTGCCCCCCTGCTCAACAGCTTCATGTTCTCTATCTTCATCAACTTCAGGTATCTCTAGCGCCTTATCAAATTCTTCTCATCTTCTCCCCATTTGTAGCCGGATGAATCGGAGAAGGAATCGATGTCAAATCTGCAACACCACCAATTGATTTCAGAACCCCATCAAAATCTTCAGTAGTCTAGTTTTCGTAGAAGACCACATCCCTCTACCAAACAATCATCTTCGTTGCTGGATCCCATAGCCTATAGCCGAACTCTTCATTTTCATAACCAACGAAGATACATGAGACTGCTTCATCGAGCTTCTGTCTCTCCTCTTTGGGTACAAGCGCCCAAGATTACATCAAAAGACCTTCAGATGTGAATACAAAATCTCATTCCTAGACCAAACCTTCTTTGGAATCTTCATGTCCAAAGGAACTGATGGTGTCTTGTTCATCAAGTAGCAGACAGTCAAAACAGCTTCATCTTAGAAGGTTTCAGAAAATCTAGCTGTCTTCAATATACATCAGACTTTCTCAACAATAGTGTGATTCATCTGTTCTGTGACATTATTGTACTGTAGAGTACCGGGCTCAGTCCTCAAATCCCATGACGCAAGCAATAATATCTAAACCTCGTCAAACTGTACTCTCCTCCATTTTCATGTCTCCCATCCCATTGTGGCATGAAAGTGCTGAAAGTGCTCAAACACGTGATCCTTTGTTCATAACAAGTAAACCTACAATTTTCTAGATGCATCATCAACAAACGTAGAAAAATACCTATTGCCACCAAGCGATTCAATCTCAAATGGACCATAAATGTCAGAGTGAATCAAGTCCAAAATATTAGACTTCATTTTTGAGCATCTATCGAAAGAAACTCTATGATGCTTTTCAATTAAACAGTAATCACAAGAGCTAAGAGACGTACCATTGGTAAAGGAAATGTGATATTTGTTTACCAGAACTTGTAGCTCCTTCTCGTTCATGTGACCAAGCTGCCTATGTCATAAATCTGGAGACGAATCTTCTTCAACTGCATTCATTCCATCCTTGCACACTTTTACATTTGTCTTGTACAAAGTACATCATGCTTGTCCTCTAGCAAAGACTAGCAAACCCTTGGCGAGCTTCTATTTTCCTTTGCCGAAGTGATTCTCAAATACTTGGCGATACAAAGCGATCACAGAAAGCATATTGAGGTGCAAATCATGAACATGACGAACATCCTTCAAAGTCAATGTGTGTCCTATATCAGTGCGTATACACACATCACCAATTCCTGCAATCTTTGAGTGCCTAGTGTTTCCCATCTTCACTAAGCCTGTCAACCGGACGGATACGGAGCGGATCTGTCTATATCCATATCCGTATCTGAAAAAATATATAAATATCTGTATTCGTATCAGTATTCGACTGATACTAAAAATCGATATCCGTATCTGATCCGAACCTTCGAATTCGGATTCGGATAATTATCCAAAATATCCGAAATCTATAAATAACATATAATCAGATTTTATCTTTGAATCAAACATGATTTGAGCATATATACATTAAACAAATATTTTAAATCAAAATAAGGTTCCTATAAATCTCAAATAAAACTACACTTATATCCGAAATAAGAACATGTAAATCCTTTCAAATGAAAAAAATCCCAAACTAAGCTAGCTTTTTCTCAAAAGTTGATTTTAAAACTAAGTTTGCAGAAACTGTCTCTTCAAAGATTATGAAAAAGCTAGCTTTTGAGTACTTATTTGTAAAAATATGTGTGGAACTTTTTATTAAGCTATAATTCTTTTTTCTGTTTAAAAACGGGTTTAGGGGAAATCAAATTCTTACAAACCCATAATTTTCTTAAACCCACATCTAAACGCCCCCTTAATCTAATGAGATATTATATATAAAAAAAAATTATTGCACACATGGATATATACAAAGACCACGTTTAACAATAGCTTATATATAGTTAATTTTAAGAAGGAAAATGACACATTCAACCCTATTGTAGCTCCAATTACATCACACTATTTTTCTTATTTTTAAAAATTATACACTCTCCAAATGAAGTGTATATTATTATATGAAATGAAGTATATATTGAGATATATTAGTGTATTTTTTTTCAAATTAAAAAAAGTGATAAAAATTTTGCGTCATATACTATGATAAAACTCCATACATTATGATAGCGTAGTATATATTAGGTAATCATGTAAAATGAACTAAATGTATTAGTGCTCTTAAAATTTGAGTGTCTGATGCACTACTCGATTTCCTACAATAAGTTTTGCAGTAATGATACATGATATCTCCATTCGAGTGCATAAATTTTACCCTCCACTGCACAACTACAAGCCCACATCACCAACGCCTAGTATACATGCACCCACACAGAGCCACCCACCATCAGTTTCATGTCAAATAATATATATTTATTTGTTGGGCATTGGTCTTCCACTGGAGTTGCCATGCTTACATGTATTAATCAATGATAAGATGACCTTCAACAAGCATTCATGATAAGCAATTAATGCCTTCTATCAACATTTTTCTGTATCAACAATCTCATCCTATACAATGCTTTATATACCTTTGTGAGTAAAAGTGTTCATACCTAATTAGGACTTCATTCTCTGCTTAAATCATCACATGCAGAACCCACCACATATAATTGAACCCACACAAACCGTTGTGAGTAAAAGTGAGACATACCTAATTAGGACTAACTCTCTTTTCTTGAGCATGCAGCAATGAAAGCTGGTCATCTGTTTACTCTCTCTCTCTTTCTCTCTTTCTCTCTTTTAGTGCGCACAGATGTTGATTTTAATGGGTATAATATAAGGTGTGTTGGAACAGATTCAGTATTGTTGCCTACAAAATTTTCATTTTATAGAACTGGCATATTTGTGACAGGTGATATAAAGACCCAATATAGCTCCACCTGAATACCAAAAATTACTATCTAAATGGTATTATAATTAAGAATCAAAATATATGATAGGATACTTTTGAATGTTATTAATTATATCAGTTATTTGAATATTTTTTTTAAAAAAAAGAACATTTTTTTCTCTTTACTAAATATTTTCTCCTGAATTTTTACCCCAAAAATTGTAAAGTGAGTCAATTCTTGCCTAAAATAATTAATCAAAGTAAAATAATATGTTGAAGTTCACTCTTAATACAATTCTTAAACAAATAGACTGTTCAATTTGGCATGTGGATGTAAACTAAACATGCCTGCATATTCATGTGTTTTGAAAAATAAAATATGTACATTGGACTCTATCTTGAGATTAACTATTTATTTAATGTATTAACTATTGGCATACAAAATGCCAAGCTGCTTAAAGCACTCCATGTCCATTGCCCAACAATGAAAATTCACTGACATATTCATAGGGAGGATAACTAGCCTGCTGACCTTATGCTAATAAACAACTACAAGTTCGTAGGTAGATTTATCACTTCTAATCAGCTGCCGCCTCAAAATGATAGAACCTTTGCATAAGGATTCTACAAGTGATTTTTTCTTTAATATTTTGTGTTTGTTGGGGTTCCTCATTACTGAAAAAAGGATACACAACATTTTCACAAATATTTTAAAATTCCAAATGGAAAAAATGAAAACATGGGTCACAAGTTACTCTTAAAATATCACCTTATTTGAACAAGGGGATACTTGAATCAACTAGAGATGTCGCTCCTCAAATTCAAAAGGCAGAAAAATCTCTAAACATTAGAATTAGAAATATTTAACAAATCATCTAAAACAATCATACAATGAGCTATTTATATATATCTTTTATGTAACTCTAAAACAACTTTTCTTATCTTTAGTCATTTCACAATTTACTCTTAAAATATCACTGAAATCAACTTATTTAAAGCCATCTAAAATATGACAGCTGGAGGGATAAAAAATAAAGAATCTGAGTTCGGGTCGAGACGATTCGTCTGTTTCGCTTCTTCCGATAGTTTTCGCTGGGTTCCTGATGATCCATCTCCTCGACACTCAAGTATGCCAAGGCACAATATGGGGTTTTGTAAAAAAGAGTTTTTCATGTATCTCAATAGAGAGAATTGATTCCCCATTTAAAGTACTTTAGTGGATGCAGATCCCAGATTTAAGAGATTAATTGTATGCTTGCATAATCATATATTGATTATCCCTGGATGAATATATATAATTTATTGGGATCTTTTGAATCAATTAATGATGTTTCTAAATCAAGGATACATTGTTATGATATCAGAGAAGCAGTTTAATAATATCTCTAAATTTAATATATTATGTTATGATTTAAAGAATTAGTCATTGATGATAACTCAATAAAAAAATTGTTGAATTTGTGTAGGTAGTTGGAGGGTTCGATGGGTCGGATCCATGTTCGGTGGGCTATCTGGGTCGTCGGCCATCGCTAATCTGGTCTTAAGTCGCTGATACATGAGTATAGTTAATGGGCTTAGATTTTGGCCCGTAAGCTATATTTACCAAAACTAAAATCATTAAACCACATTTTGGCATGTCAGCAAAATCACCTCCTATTCAATTATCGTAGGTTTGTCTTCACTTTTTTTAGATACGATAAGATTTAAGCAGGCAATAAAACAAAGCAATTACCTACCCAAAACACTAAAAAACAATACATATAAAAGCTTAGTAATTAAGATTGTCATTGCAAATCATAAAGAAGCCTTAGAGGTTGACATTTTTTTTGTTGGGGGTGGGGTGGTTGGGACAATGCCAAATGCAAAATAAAGTTGACTGAAAGATAGTGGAACTATTTTTTTTCCCCCATTTCAATCGATTGCCTATGCCATGAAAAAAAGCTAAAGATTGATGAGCAAATGAAGGGAGGGTGAATGGTGCGGGATGGATTATATTGTTGCATGCATGTAATTTACATGATCAACACATACCTAACATTAGCATAATATATATAATCCATCAAAACTGTTCACCAAAATTGTCATGCCTTTCTTCATAAAAAAAAACCCCATATTTTATTGCATCATGGTGAACACTGTGTTTTAACATAAAATTTAGGGTTTGTTTAACGTTCATTCTCATTCTCATATGTTAGAACTACAAGAAAATTACGTTGAAATCCTTTATTCATGGTGTATTCCTGGATATTCCATACCAAATTTTCATTTCACAAAATCAACTAGAACTGAATTCTTAGGAAGAGAAAAAAATCTCTTTCAAGATTAGATCCTAAATTTATTCTTTAGCAATTAACTGATATGACAGATTTCTTTAGGCATGTGATTGTAATGTAGAATTTTGAAGATTAATTCAAGTATTTCATCTGTGTTTGTGTTTTGATGGAGACTAATTTATAATATTTGCCACAAAGGTCATGAGTCTGGTAGTTAAAGGGATACCTCATCTTTTGGGGGACCATGGTTCATTTTCTGCTATGAGCAATATTGATAAA
The DNA here is from genome assembly GCA_030737845.1 of Acorus calamus. Lineage (NCBI taxonomy): Eukaryota > Viridiplantae > Streptophyta > Magnoliopsida > Acorales > Acoraceae > Acorus > Acorus calamus. The sequence continues at coordinate 22,586,031 of CM060858.1, read as the reverse complement.
AAAGTGTTTTACTCTAATAATAAAATTGTGTAAATAGAGAATTGTATTTCAGGTAGGGCATGCTCCCATCATTCAACACAAGGGATCTCTGTGTTTATGTCACAGATTCTTGTGAATGAGATGAGTTAATTGGCAAACATCCTCTATCAAGTGTAGAAAGTGTACTGTGTATGTGGAGGCTACTGTGAAGCCTCACATATCCTCCCCCCTGTGGGGCTGTACAGAACCAAACACAGCCTCTCAAAGAATAGCTCTGATTAGGTCTGCTCATATTTTTATACTGATGAGAATGGTTGAAAAATGAACTGTTGTCATTAGTGAATGGCATGCATGGGAAAGCTTATGACAAAAAAAAAGTAGCTAAAATTGGAAAAGCCTCATAAAACTATTCATGTTGTGAGTGGTTAACCATGCTATACAATGAGATGGCTCGCTCTTATTAGTTCGATTTGATTCAAATTAGGTTAGCCATGATTTGAGTGAGAATTTGATGTGTAAGTCATTATGCACATATGATGATGTATGTATAAGAGTTGAGTCATTTAGGTAGTTCAACATGCTCAATTTGTGGTCATCATATAAAGAGGATGAACTTTTTCTTTTGCTTTTTTGAAAAGAAGCCAAGATGACTGGGAAGGTATGGTGTCTACATGGGATCCAAGTTGCAAGCTTAATGCATCTGTTGTTTCCACCACTAATATGAGCTCAAAATCTTTAATTTGATGATCTCACTCTGTATATTCTTATGAAGAATATGCACAGATTTTGGACTGGATGAGGCCTTGTTTTTTAATTCTGTAACAATCTTATTATAGTTCTCTCCATTAACTGAAAATTGGAAAACCTAACTGTGAGTATCACCCACTAATGGAAATTAGCATTGCCCAAGGATGACATGCACATGTTGGAATTTCTTTATTAAACCACCTCTTCAATAAGGGTTGTCGACTTGTAGTTTATTTTAGTACTACTATTAATGTGATAAGATTTAACAAGAAAACTATAAAAAAAAAACACCTCTCTTAAAAAAAAAAGTTAACATTACACCACCTAATCAAGAAAAAAGAGGGAAACATCCATATAACACACTGTAATATGTTTGTAGGCACCTCCACTAATCCGACCAGAAGCTCTCCAACAGTGAAGATTTCCACATTTTTCCTCAATAGCGATGAAGATGTCAGAGATGGTGAAAGTTAATATAATGCAATTCTTGTGTTTAACAAAATGCCTCAACCAATTATTTTTTAGGGCCAACACTAAAAATCTCATTTGTCTATACAAACAACATCGAAGTCAAAGATGGCAGTCAGGTTAGGCCATGCCACACGTTTGTTTCCGCACGAGAATGTTGATATAAGAAGGACGAATATCTGATTTTCACTTCTCGTCAAGAACACAGTAAATGTCAAATATTTTATTTTTGCCCATTCAATATGGTGTGTATCTATTATATGCTTTGATTTTACTAAAGCAATTTTTTTAAAACCTTATGATTTATTTGGTTTTTAAATCACTGCACTACTACAAAAAAGATCAAAGATCATGGCTAAAAATCATTATTAAAAGTATTAGATCACGGTTCACAAACCGTGATCTACCGATTTGTGATCTTTTATTAGTGACCGTGATCTTTTGATTGATGATTTGATCATGGTCGATAACCATGATTGTTCGTTGGTAAAAATCATGGTTTAATTGGTGATCGTAATATTTTATTGGGAAACGATTACATTTTTAGGCTACCCCGTGATTGTTAGTTGGTTAACGATCACGGTGTTTATGAGAATCGTGATCATATCCTTAGTAGTGATCACGGTTTATCATTCGACCGTGATCATTTAACATACAACGTGTAATCTATAAGTACCAATAAATTATATTTTATATGTAATTGTGATATTTTGTTGGGCAACAATTATAGTTTTAGGTTATACCGTGATTGTTAGTCAGTTAACTATCACAGTGGTTATGAAAACCGTGATTGTTTTCTTAATAAGAATCACTGTTTATTTGGTGACCATAGTAATTTACAAAATGAGAAGATTATATTTACAATTGAATCATGATATTTTTTTCAAAACTGCATATTTAATACTATTTCAGAAACAAAACGACCTCATCATACAAAAAAAAAATCATTTTGACACAAAACAATATCCATACAATTGTTCTAATGCATCCACCCGTTTTCATGCAAATACATGCTGAAAATTCACAAAATGAATCTTGCATTTGAATTAAACACATCAAAATTTCATGTCGAGTCTCAACTACTCAATAGTAGTGCTAATTTCAAAATCATAAACTACAACATAATCAGAAATTGCAATGGTACTTACAATATTCAACTATATAAGTTTTTGAATTACGTTGCACCACTCATTCCTCAATGTAGATATTTCATCTTCTATGTAGAAGACTATTCTTTTGAATTGCATGTACAATATAATCATGATATTATTTAGCCAATGAATTTAAATATATCAATCCAAACAAAAAATAGAAATCTTACCTTTTGAAAAATGTGAATTTCTGGTTTTTCAATGATATCTTTCATATACTTCATTACGAAATAACCACATTTGGTATTTTCTCTTTGCTTTGGGCACTACAAATATAAATAAATCATAAATTTTAGAAAAAAAATTAAATAACATTATAAATATAATTTTCAGTAGTTCAAGATGCCTTGCAAACATTTGGGAGCAAATAGAATGCATTGCTACAAAAAACAAAAAGCTCCAATCCAATTAATAAAATGTATTCACACCTAGCTATCATTTTAGCAGCTAAATGTATCATCTCACATTATTAACAAATTACTTTAAAATACAAACAATTAGTGCTCTACAAAAAAAAAGAGTCATTCCCAACCTTTAAAGACTGTTATATATAAGAAAGGAGTGAAAGGATTGAAACAATAGAAACATTAAAAAGAACTAAAATTGCAGGCCTTCCATGTTCCAGCATTTTAAATTGTCGAAGCTCATGATCCAATAACTAAAACAATTACCTAAATTTTTTCATCCCACCTTTCTTCTCCCTTTTCCATCATTGTTTCTGGTATGCACATGGTTGTATTTGGCTTTTTCAGGTACATATTGTTTAAAGAAAAAAACATAAATTCTGGTTTCTTTTTCTGATAATTTTTTTTTAAGAAAAAAGAAGATACATGCATGGCACAAGTAAAAGTTATATAATTCCAAGTATCATACTTCTAAAGAACTAATTTTGAATCTATGTTTTATGATTTCATGATTTCAAAAGAAATTCAAAAATACAATAATCACACCGAGGCTTGAATCCAAGAGGTAACTTTCTTTGACTTGTTTCCAATACTCATGTTGTACGTTTTCAATGCCCTACAAAAAAACAATTTTGATATTAAGAGTAATGTTGTAATAAATATGAATAGTACATGAGCATCACAATACTTATAGGTTTTTGACCATTTTGATTTCTTTACGAATTAAATTTCCCAATGGATCCATATAGTAACTATATGTTCTTTGGGGCTCATGATCAACAAGATTCATCGTTAGCTAAACATTATAAATAATTAAAATATGATATTGTTAAATATGCAATGAACATAATATTATAAAAATATGTCACTTATGAAATTTAGAAAATTACCTCGGGTTATAAGGCAATAGAAATAGATCAACATGGGGAGCATTCCCAAACCGATTAGCCAGAGCCCGCACAACTACCGATGATTTTGAGGTGGACACAGAAGTAGGATTGATAAATCCATAACTGCAATTTGCATTCACATTGTTTAAATAGCTAAAAATTAAGAATAAACATTAGAAATTTAATAAAACTATGATTGCATACCACATATATATAATAATTTAACTCATCTCATGTACACCATAAGACATGTGACACACAATTGTTCCATATCACAAATATGTAGAATATCCTCGATCGGTATGATAAATGGAGTGCTAATACCAAATACTTCTTTATCAAAGATGGTTTCAATATTCTTGTAAATTTCTAAAGATTTGACGATTAATTCCCTAAAGGCTTTGATGGCAGACTCGATGGGATTGACTTCAGAAATCTCCATCTTGATTATTATGAAAACATAAATTATTTATATGAAATATGCACATGTAGAATTCAATAAATTTTTTACACATAAACATCATTGTTATCTACCTTATCTACCTTATCATTGTTATCTACATAAACATCATTGCTAAGCCACATATGACCCCACCACTTACATTTCTCATTTCTTCTACAACTAGTATTGGAAGAGGGGCTGATGGATATAAGGCATGGATAATTGTCACTCGCTGGTTATGTTCACCCAATGAAATAGTATGTATAGTTTCCCTGGGTCCAATCTCATTGCAAACCATGCCCACAACAACTATGTCACATTCAATGCCACTCATCAACCGACATGATGTCCACTATAACAAAAGAAAGAACAACATGAATGTTAAGCTAATTACTGCTTGAAAATTATTAATAAAATTTGTAGTAAGATATTTTCTTATAGAGCTCTTCAATTTTGGAAGTGGAATATCAATTTCACAGTTAGAGGACCCCTTCGCATTTATTTTTTTGAACTCACTTCTTAAATTGTTGGGGCCTTGTTTAGATTTGTCACCTCTTTCTTTCTTCAACTTTAATTGTGCTTTTAATTCCGCCACCTGGTCTGTTAACTCCTTGATGTGTTGTTGGCTACTGCTTGATCATTTGGGGAGCCCAAAGTAAATGGTTGGAGTTACAAAATGACCAACACCTCTCATCCTACGTGAATGTTCTGGGTACCAAAGCCATCGTAAGTATATCTTGTGAGCCTTGGCTACACCCCTCTTTACTCTTTTGGATTAGGTTATCCTCTAAAGATAATACGAAATAATGTTATTGTTCAGGGGGCATCTCTATAAATAAGATCGCTCTTTACATTTCTTTCATAAAGAAACACTCATACACACATGTCAGAGTTCCATGATTGCTTCTATAAATTTGAATCAATGTACGCATTTATGTAGGACAAAGTCCCATGATCCATAATACGTTGATCTACTGCACAAATTTTATAAAGTTTTTTCATGCTTCTATAAAGTTTTTTTCATAGTAAGACTGCTTTGTCATTTTATCATATCTTTTAGGGGTATTGAGCGCAATCTTGCAAAATTATCCTACAATGGAAGCCATTTTGATATTTTTAAATATGACTAGTCTCGTCTTCATGGACATCGATGGATATGATTGCTTAATCATATGCCTGGATTCTTAAATGTTTAGTCTGCTTCTTAAATAGTTTAAAGTGACATATTGCTATGAAAACTGGCCTACAAATAATGATTTTGAAGCAAGATGAGCTACGTCCTTGCATAACATTTTATTTTCATTTTTTTATACAACAGAATGAAACTTTTATTACAGAATGTGGTCATAACTTTTATTCTTTTTCTTTTGCTATAAGATTTTTATGGATTCTTTGCAACTATGTTGGAGACATGGCATGTTATGTTTCTGCTAGTATATTGATCACAAGGTAATAAATGGTTGCTAGTATGTTTCTACCAGTATGTTATGTCTTTGCAAGATTGCCAACATGCTACATGGTTACTACACTTGAAAGAAATGTGTACTTGTAAAGGTTTTTGGCATTCAAGTCTTCACAATATCAATAAAAAAATGCATGCTTAGCATATAATTATAGTTAAAAATGCATACAACTCTCATTAATGATTGTAAAAATATTTTAAATATGAAGAACTTAAGATTATGGCAACTCGTTCTTTTTCGACTTTGGCAGTATATTGTCCATCTTTGTTTAGTCTATTCTTCCAAAAAAAGCTCTGATCCATCTCTTCAGTGCACCCTAATGAAACCTACCAACCATAATATAGAGGATATGCAATTTAAGTATACATGACAGTGTTGGTCCAATAGATGAGAAAAAAATAGCTTACCAATTCTTCCTCAAGGCCGGTATAACCCTTTCTATTTAAGTGATGGGGATATTTATCTTTCAATCGTCTCTCACGCTGTACTTGACTTAATGCCTAAATGCTATGCAAAAAATAACAAATTTTTTTACTTAAGTGAACAATGAAAATAGAACATTATATATACATGTACCTGAAATTCACTAGATAGTCGACCACGGATTAAAACATCCCAATCATCATGCTTGATAAAGGGATAATAAGATGGTAGGTGTTTTAATGCTTTTAGATTGTCTCTCATGGGACAAATGAATTTTTTGTTCAAATATTTTTTGAAGGTCATCCATTTATCAACGGCTAAGAGGAGAACACATGTTCTTTCTAACTTCGTATTTTGTTTACAATGAAAACAATAAGTCAAATAATGTTATTATATGCTTGTATAATACAAAAGGAAGAATTTAAAATGAGATTAATTGTTCATATGCAAACCAGTAAACATGTCCATATATTCTCTTTGGTTCCCTCTAGCACAAACATCCAACTGTTATATGTGATTGGGACCATGCTCCGAACCGATACACCAAAAAAGCTAAACATTTCTTTGTATACATCTCCATGAAGTTCACCCTATCATTATATGATACGACATTTTTCTCATCCTCACTCCTCTTTACAACTTTTGGGAGGGTTGTTGGGCCTCTCACCGCTCATGAGATTGAGTGCCTAAAATCAAATGATATACCAATGTTATAACACAATAAACATGAGAATACCACAAGAGTATAATTATATTGATCTAACAAAAAATGATTTTTAAAATATGAGACACATCATAATCACACAATTACATAAATCAATATTGTTTCACATAAGTTTATAATTAATTGATAAAAAAATATAATACTTACACAAGTCTGATTAATTAGATTCATTATTGATCCTAGTTCCTTCACAATCAACTCGCATATAAGATGACAATGAATCATCAATTAGTGGGCCGATCGTGTTGGCATCGCCTTTAGTGAAGGCATGATCACCATTACACCATAACAAACATCTCGATCGTCATCCTTGTCTCCTTTGTCTTTTTGAAGAGTGGATAAAACGATTGACCATGTTTGATCAAGCTGATCTTGCACGTAAAATACCTGGTTGGCTTGGGAAGTAAAATAAAAGGATCAGCCCTGTGACCCAACCTACAAAGATGAACCAATACAAAACCAAGTTCATCTATTCTAACACAATTATTGTTGTCAGTCCAATCACACTTGAATAATCGAACCTTGAATAGATTATAATCGAGTTGCCATATCTGTAACGCCATAATAAGATATGTCGACAAGTATTATATTCTTATCTTTTGCATTAGAGATATAAAATGATGTGGCCACTAAACTGACTCCACTATTTTAGTTCACTCTTGATTTATCACAATCAGTTGCGTGAAAATGACATCCATTAATGATGTATCCATGGAATTTTAGTACTTGGAATCGAGGTCCATTTCTAATCCACTTCAAGGTATTCGAGATGGTCCTATTTGAATCCTTCAATTCATTTGCGACCTATGGATATATATCAGGCATATTAATTAACTTATTATATCAACATTGTACATCTTACCAAATTATATAATAATGTACCTTTTCACGTAGCCAATAAACAAAGGTGCAACTATGTTCATCTTGTAGTCATTTTTATCTTTTAGATCGCCTTAGCCAATTCATATATTCGTTGTTTAATTATGAATAAAAATAATATTGTGAACTACAACATCAATCTTTATACAATGTATTTGAGTTAAAAAATTATCAGTCATGAAAACTCTTTACTCAATGAATGGTTGAACCTCATCAATGTTTTGGGTAACATAATGGTGTGCTTGCAACTATTCTGTACGGTCAATGGTAACTACCCAACTCCCAGGAAAAGGCTTGCCAATCTCCATGTCTTCAGATGTATTCTTTTTTATTTGTGGAATCCCAATTGCATCAACATTTTTCATGTATTCTCTGTAGAATTTAAGAGCTTCTTCTACAATATAACATTCGGCTATACAACCTTCTGGATGATTACGATAGCGTACATATCCCTTTAGCCCTTTCATAAACCACTTGAATGGGTACATCCATCGAAAGTCAACAGGTCTACAAAGGCAGATTTCTCTGATGAATCATGATATAAAAAAATGATGGTGGAAAATATTTTTTAAATAGGCATAGCGTGATCACAATATCTTTTTGAATTTTCATCTTATCTCGAAACATTCACCACCTTACTGCAAAGAGCATTGAAGAAGCATAATCTTGTAATGGTATATCTCACGTGCCTAGGCAAATTGCAAGAGGCAACAATTGTTGCATGAGTACATGACAATCATGTGACTTAAGACCATATAGCTTCAAATCTTGCATTGAGACTAGGCTTCTGATATTTGAAGAGTACCCTTCTAGAATTTTCATATCCATTAATGTTTTGCAAAATCTATTTTTATCTTCCCTGGATAATGTATAACAAGTTGGGGGAATATATGTTCTCTTACCATCAATTTTTGTTGCCAATTCATTCCTTAAATCCACATTTACAAGGTCTTTGCGAGAATTTAAATTATCCTTTGTCTTCCTAGGAATATTGAGCAGAGTATCTATGATGTTTTCACAAACATTCTTTTCAGTGTGCATAACATCCAGGTTGTGTCGAACATGCAAATTCTTCTAGTACTGAAGATCAAAAAAAATTTCTTCCAAAAATTAATTCCATTAGTAGCCCTTGTTCTAGGATTTCCACATTTTTTTTCATGATGCTTCAGTCCCTTCAATCTTTTTAAAGATTTGCTCTCTACTTAAAGGTTTCAGAGCAATACTGAACTCCTGAGAATTATCAAAAACTTTTCTTTGATTCCAATATGGATGATCACGTGGAAGAAATCTACGGTGACCAGTATATGCATTCTTTCGGCTATATTTCAATCTAATAGAATATGTCTCTTTGCTACATATTGGACAAGCATAATAACCTTTCACGGTACAACCACATATGTTACGTGTGCAGGAAAATCATTGATTGTCCATAGAATTATAGCTTTCAAAGTAAAGTATTATTGTCGGTAAGCATCATTAGTTTTAATAGCAACCTCCCAAAGAATTTTTAAATCGTCAATCAATGGTGTCAAATACACATCAATATCATTATCAGATTGACGAGGTCCTGATATCAACAGTGATAGCATCATAAACTTTCCCTTTATACACAACCATGGAGGAAGGTTTATAAGGAAACATTATAACTGTCCAACAACTATATCTACTGTTGAGTGAACCATGTGGATTTATGCCATCTGCTGAAATTGCCAATCAAAGATTTCTTGATTCCGATGCAAAATCTAACCACTTATAATCAATCAACTTCCATGCTAGGGAATCCACTGGATGACGCAATTGACCATCAAGATCTTTTTGACGAGCGTATCATGTTAAATCTTTAGCTATTTTGTCTGACTGGAACATTCTTTATAACCTTGGAATAGGTAGAAAGTACCATAAAACTTTTACAGGCACATCATTATTTTTTTCATTCGCTTTTTAATTTCTTTCTATTTTGATACCCCACAAGTGGGACCAGCACTCAAGTCCTTAAACTCCCTTCTGTATAGTATGCAATCATTTGGGTATGCATGTATTTTCTCATAGTCCATTCTCAACACATTCAATGTCTTCTTGGCCTCGTACATAAATAAGGGTATCTCATTTTTTTCGGACATCTCAGCCAACAACTGAATAAGTTCTGAAAAACTTTTGTCAGACCATCCATTCCTTGCTTTCACAGCATACAATTTGGCCAAGTAGACAACTTTGAAAATTTTGTGCATCCTACTCTTTCTCTATGCCAGACCCACGTCCAATAATTTAAATGAAAATCATTTAAAAAATAGATGGCATTTTATATCAACGGGTGTATGGAATTATAAGTTCCCATATTGCCTACATGGACAATGCATTGTATCACTGTTACCTACATGGACCAATGCAAAATTTAGAAATGATTCAACTCCCATAGAATATTTTGATGATCTTCTATCCTTAAACACCCAAGATTTACCCATTTGGGTTTAAGAATTTCCTTAATCCAAACAAGCTAAATGACTTTAATACTATATTATATGAGTTGAAACAATTATACAATGAAATGACATATAGATATAATAGAAAAAGAATGAGAAATAAAAGAAACCGGACAACAATATGAGAGGAAAAAATGATCAATCCATCACGTGAATTAGTTGTCATTGAAAATTGTACAAAAAAAAATTTATATTGCAGTTTTTTTTTGTTTCATGAATTTTTATATATTCCTTAATATATTTTATTATAACACTTCAATTTTGGATTCTACTCACATGCCATGTAACCCAACCATTTGACCTTCATGTCCTCATCACCTCTCTACAAATATTTTCATCATATATATAAATACTCTCTCTCTCTCTCTCTCATCTTCTCTTCCTTTTTAGATCTCTTTTTCATGGTCAATCTGAAGCCCTAAAAACATACCCTAACCATCTCCTAAATATTTTTAATCTGAAACCCTAACCCCTCACTATCTCTAAATTTTTCCCCAACTCCTTTCATCTTCACATCCTCAACATCTCTCCCCAAACACATGTAAACATCTCTATCTTTTTAGATTTTCATCTTTCATGGCACAAATCAAATAAATCAATTATGGAATAAAAAGAAAAATAAAAAAATAACAAAATAAGAGATTGGAGAGCATATGGGGAGGAGATCTGAAGGTGGGGCTACAAGGTGGAGATCCGACAAGGGGCTGCGAGATGGAGATCCAGTGGTGGAGATCGGCAAGTGGGTATCAAAAATCTAGAGGTGGGGACGGTGGGCTCATGTTTTTTTTTAGGTGGGGATGACGGGGTTGGTGGGCTTTCAAGGTTGTTTCCTTTTTTTCTTTATAATTTAGGTGGGGACGGTACATGTTAATGTGTTTTAAGGTTTTTTTATGTGTTTTGGTGGGGTAGTTAGAGATTATAACTCAAAACCCTTTTATTTTTGTATGTTTTAAACCATTATCATATGATGATTTTTTATCATAGATCATAGAAACCATGATCGATTATAAATGTAAAAAAAAAATGAAACCGAGATCTTTTACATGTATATTTAATGTATGTACATTTTCTTCTCAAAAAACCGTGATCAAATGTCAGATTTTAATTGATGTGAAAATTTTAAAAATAATTTATTCGATCACAAAATTTGCATCTGATAAATAATTCTAAACACAATTTTTTAATCACGCATTGAATATCACAATGATCGTAGGTTATACAAACCATGATAAAAGGACATTATTTGATCACGGTGAGCTAAAAACTATGATAATACGGTAGATTTAATCACGCTTTATTTCGTAATTGTGATCTAAGGTTAATAAAAAAATTATCATGGGTCTTAAGAAAGCAACAATCACGGTTTAACGCGAACCGTGATCTTTAATAGCTATTATCACGGTTTAACACGAAACGTGATCTTTAGTACCGTGAGTTATTATAGTTTTTGTAGTAGTGTAGACTCCTTAGGATTGTAATTTTTCAAATGGATCGATGAACTAACCCACGCTACACTTGATCTCAAATATCAACTTATTGGTTAGGAGTTATCAATAGAGACGAAATCTAAAATGCAAAAGAATTATCTCACAATTGTAATAGTTTTACAATTTTTATGTGGGATTCTATTATCAATGCTTCAGATCAATGTAATATAAAGGAGGAAACAATGTATGAATGTTGTGTTTCAATGAATGTCAATGTTTTATAATGTGTTTTATGAATATTGTGCTTCATTGGATGTGAAAGTGCATGTACAATGTACTGTTTTAATGGATGTGAAAATGAATGTACTACTTCTTTAAAATCTAACTATTTTATTCATTAGGGAAGTCAAAATCCATCATAAAAATACAATATTGGTTGAACAAATAAGTACAACACAAAACAAATGTCTTCTACTGCTGTTGTGCAATTGTTGTTGTTGGTCTTCTGCTACTATTGGTATGCTATTGTTGTTCTTGTTGCTACCGGTCTCTTGTTGTTGCTATTGTTGTTCTTACTGCTCTTGGTCTTCTAATGGTGCTATTGTTACAATTACAATTGTTGTTGGTTTGCTGCTACTGCTAGTCTACTTTTATTTATCTACTTCTGATGCTGCTATTGCTATATGTTGGTCAGAATCTGCGATTGCTATTGTTGGTCTAATGTTGTTGTTGGTCTACTTTTGTTGTTGTTGCTGCTACTACTACGGGTTAGTTATTGCTTCTGGTGGTCTACTGCTGTTGGTCAGCTACGGTTGCTGGAATGTTTCTATTGCTATATCTGTAAATAAATAATGGATAAACCTCCAATCAATGGTGCTATTCCAGATCCTAGGTTGAAATGCATCGTATTAGAACTAATAATTAGAAAAATTATCAAATATTGAAGAATTTAACCAAACATGACATTAAACAGATAATCTAAACTGGAGTACAAAGATAAACACTAAATTGTTCAAACACACAGACCAAACATATAACTCAAACAAACAGTTTTTACACACCAACAAACTTTTGGAACTAACAAATTAAACACAAACCAAACAATACAACTCAAACAAACAGTTATTGCATATAAATCATATAAAAAAAGACTAAATTCATGCTCCTTGCAATCCACACCGAAATTAAAGTCCAATGTAGATTTGAAACTATAATCTATTGGGGTCTTCAACCTGCAAAAGACAGTTGACTGAGTTCTAATGTCATCATTGGTCTATACAAAAAAATTAAGAAAATTTATATTTATACCCCTGCAAAATATGATATTTTGTGTTATACCCCCCTTAAAAAGCTAATTGCATCTATACCCTTAGAAAATTCTTTTCTAGTTGCAATTGTGCCCTTCCATCTATGTCTGTTACCATGACTAACCTAATCATGATTGAAACCCTAACCATACCCTATGAAATCCCTCTTTTACCCCTGATTAACCTAACCAAAATTCCCAAAAAAAGAAAAGAAAAACTTAAAATACTCTCAAAATCTTTCTTCCCCACGGAGCCGAGCAAAACCCTAGCCCTAAAACCAGTTGAAATCCCAACATCCTAGCCCTAAATCAAAGATTCCCTCTTGAAACATCAAATCATTCACGTCTTTCAGCAATGTGGAGGCATAGACACTCATTGAGGAGCGTAGTGCGGACTCCTGATGGGCGTCTTGTACCTCGTGGTCCGGTCAGTCGCTTGCCGAGGATGAGTATTGATGATTCTATCTTGTTTAGACACATGCATTGTAAGTAAACCCCTTTAATCTGACTTTCATTTGCTTATTTGAGGAATAATGTTGAGTTTAGGGTTTTCTATTTATGTATTTTGAATTTATCAATGTGGATAATGTTAGATTTTTTGAAGTTTTGTTGGAATTTATCAATGTGATAATGTTTTGAAATTATCAATGTGTAATCTGGTGTATTTATGTATGTTCAGTTATGATGTGTAGAACTTATTTAGATTGTATGTTGTTATGCTATGCAGATTGTGAATGTTATAAATAGATTGCTTTTGTTGTTATGCTGTGGAGAATATATTGCTATGCTATGTATGTAAATAGTATTGCATTGATAACTTATTAGTAGTATTGGAATTTATGAACGTGGATATTGTTGTTTAAAATGCAGTTAAAAGATGACACTTATGTTAACATAGTGTTTAGAAATGGAGGATTTTGGAAGCCAGAAAAGGGATCAGGGAAAAGATCATATAGGTTAGGTACGCATAAGTAGGTCAGGGTAGACAAGGATTATTTAAACATGGATAATATACTTGTGGAAATTGATAAGTTCATGCAGTGTGGTCCAGATGATCATATGATTATGCAATACAAGTTCTGAGATCAAGATCAGTATGCTTTACATGATTCTGATGCTAATGTCATGAGAATGTTTATTATTCATAATAAAAGCAAACAAATAAATGTTTATATAACATTGGAGAAGAATGTGGAAGGCAATTGTGATGTTTTATCCACAACAGATGAGTTTGAAGGGGAAAAAAGAATGACAGAGGGAAGTTCAGATTATTCTGATAGTGTTAATGAGAGTGACAGTGGCATGAGTTATTGCAATCATACTGTGTTTGGGGATGCAATTTTTTATGATGTAGTGGATGGGAGTTATGCTGATGTTGAGGCAGAAGAACCATGAGAGCAGTCAAAGGAAACAGAAGCTTGGGAGGGGGATGAGAGGCTGAGAGTTAGAGAAAAAACAGTTATGACAGATGAATTAGGTGATATGCAGGCAGCAAAAGCTATAGAGGGGGATGAAAGGTAGAGGGCAAAGGATGGAGAACTAGGTGAAGCATGTGAGAATGTTTGCAGTGAGTCAAGCTATCATGAATTGTATAGCTCTGACACTACACAGTTTCTGACTGAAAATGATGGTCCATTTGATCATCATGATGAAGGGATCAAATTCCAGAATATAGATTGTTTCATGGATGCATTGAGGCAGCATACCATTAGAAAAGAGTTTTCTGTTAAATATCTTAAAAGTGAGCCATCAAGAGTGACAACCAAGTGTGCAGATCTAGATTGTCCTTGTAGGATTTATGCTTCAGTTATGCATGACAGAGTGACCTTCCAAATCAAGACCCATAACCCCACACACACCTATTCCTCCATGAACATTAGAGGTACTAGCATGGCCTCTGTAGAGTGAATTTCAAACACAATTATTGAGTGGTTAAGGCATGAAGGTGATATTCTCATTTCACATATCAAGAAGAGGTTGCAGAGGACATATGGGCTTGATAATGTACCATATCATAGGTATTGGTGGGGAAAAGACAAAGAAAATTTCAAGATCCGGGGATCTTATGAGGATTTGTATGCTTTGGTGCCTTCTATGAGGGTTGAGTTACTGAAAAGAAATGAGGGTAGTGTTATTCACTACACAGTTGATGATGTAGATCATTCATTTGAAAGATTTTTTGTGTTTTCAAGGCATGTAACTCAGGGTTCATCGATGGTTGCAGACCATTCATAGGCCTTGATGATTGTCATTTGAAGAGCAAGTATTTGAGTTCCCTACTGGCAGCAACGCAATGGGTGG
Organism: Acorus calamus; assembly: GCA_030737845.1. NCBI lineage: Eukaryota > Viridiplantae > Streptophyta > Magnoliopsida > Acorales > Acoraceae > Acorus > Acorus calamus. The sequence goes on along the minus strand of CM060858.1, from coordinate 22,570,947 downwards.
GAACAGTGGACTATTTCCAGTGGCGTATGCTATAGTTGAGGGGGAGAACAGTAGTAGCTGGCAGTGGTTCTTAGAGTATCTCTATGAGGCCATTGGAAATGTAAATGATCTTGTGTTTATGTCTGACAGAGGTAAAGGGTTTGATGATGCAGTGAAGGTTGTTTTTCCACAGGCAGAGCACAGGGCATGCATGAGACATTTATACAAGAACTTCAAAAGACAATACTCGAGAGTTCTGGAGAGATTAGTTTGGTCAGCTGCTAGAGCCTATACCCACAGTGGCATGCAGAATTCATGAGGCAGATTGAGGTGGTATCAAAGGATGTATTGAATTATTTGTTGACTGAGAAAGACCATTGTTGGAGTAGGGCCATGTTTGGAGAAACTGCAAGATATCATTACCTCACAAATAACATGTTAGAATTATTTAATGCATTTGTTGGGGATGCAAGATTCAAACTTGTAATTTATTGCATTGATGCCATCAGACAGAAGTTGATGAAAATAATGCACAATAGGATGATAAAAGCGCAACAATGGACATGTTAGTTGTGTTTACATAGGCTATTGTGTTTAGTATTTCATCTGTTTGAATTGAACTTTACCCACTACATATTACTCTGTCAATTGAACAGGGATTTTGGTTCCAGAGGTTCAGAAACAGATCAATGAGCTCAGCAAAGGTAATGGAGGATATGATATACGGAGATCAACTGATGTGAGGGTTGAGGTTGATGGATCTGAAGGGAGGTTTGATGTGATGTTGAATGAAAGAAAATGCAGTTATAGAATGTGGCAAGTGACAACCATACCTTATAATGAAAGATAATGCACCAAGGTTTGTTTCAGCTGAACATAATAATGTTGATGTTGCAGGTAACAGGCATATCATGTAAACATGTTGCAGCAATTCTTTCATCAATCAGAGGTGTGAAGTGGAAAAATTTTGTGGACATTTGTTACGCAGTTGATAAGTATGTTAGTTATATTCAATTTGTTACACAATATATTCATGTTTTAGTTGAATCTAAGGAAGACCACATGTTTTGTTGATAGGTATAAGGCAGCCTTTGCCTCAGAGATTTCACCATTACCAGACAAGTCGATATGGGAGGCAGTAGACCTAACCTACATTGTTCTACCTCCAAAGTGCACTAGGCCACCAGGTAGGCCAGAGAAAAAAAGAATTCACCCATTTGATGAAGAGACTAGTAGTAGAACAACAGTGAAGAAGGTCCATAGGTGCAAAAGGGGCCTAGAAGTTGGTCATCATCAAAAAAACATGTAAAAATTCAATTAGGACTAGTGAAGAGCAATCTACTGAAAGCTCAAGGCAAAAATGTCATGGTATTGGAAGTCAAGATGATGTATTTTATACTACTAACAACCAATTTGATGTTACTCATGAAGTTTGCAAAGGAGACCTCTAGGAAGACCAGCAAAAAAACAATCAAAAGGATCTCTTTCAGTTGGCAAAGGCATAGCAATAGATGAGAAGTATTGTTATATTTGAGTGTAATATAGAAATCTTTGTTGGCATAAAATCTTTATTGCAAATATTTTTAATATATCATGAGGTCATGGTAGAGGGTCAATGACAATTCAATATGAGGCAGCACTATCTGCAACTAATCTTGAGTCAGCTGCATAACCACTGGAGGGAGGTCAAAGCACTGTTGGTAGAGGCTTGTATGTACCATCCAATTATTCAATAAGAGGAGTAAGTAGATGGTCAATGAACTTGAGGGGAAAGCAATTGCAACCAAAAAGAGGTGGAGCAAGTAGTTCATGGTTCAATAGAAGTGTTAGTTCTATGTGATGAGTCAAGATGTCTGTTTGGTTGATGTTGTAGTAGGTTGTAATGATCTATAATAAAACAGTGTGGTCTGTTTTTGTGACAAAAACAATGTTTGTGTGGTCTGTTATTGTGACAAAACAATGTTTGTGTGGTCTGTTATTGTAACAAAACAATATTTCTGATGTGTGTAAGAAAATAATATTTGTGTGACTGTTGCAGTTTTGATGTAAGGAAAACAATGTTAGCTTGCTTGATATAATGTAATGTTATGTGAGTTTATAAACAGACAGATTTATTGTGTGTTTATATATGTTTATATGTGTGTCATATTCTTTATACATAGGCAGTTTATAAACAGTCAGCTTATATCAATTTCTTTATACATACATGCTGCTGCTGGTTACCATTTGTACCATGCACATTCCCATTACAGAAAATGATCTCATATTACACACATACATTCTTGGCATAATACTTGATAAACAAACATCTCATTACATACTCTAAACAAGTGAACAACTATTTCACAATCAATAATACAATAAGTAAGAATCCTATAATGAATAGGCACAACCAAATCTGTTTATGTATGTCATAAATCTTCTCTTCTATTTTTTTTTAACCACATTTCGTATTACAATGACATTCTCATTCATTATTTCTTGGAATTTGTTGATTTAATGTTGAAATGTAGCAATGTCTGGATCAATTTCATCTACCCAAGAAAAGAAATGACAATCCTCTGAAGTCTGAAACAAAGCACAACAAATCAAATACATTGTCAACAACATAAACACCTTAACAGCATAAACAACCAAATCAAATACATTGTCATCACATAGACACCCAAATTAAACATTTACCTTCTATTGTCAACATCTGTAGAACTTTCTTCTCTTGCTAGCTTCTCTGTTGGATGTCAGCACCACTGTGGCTACCCCGCATCTACAATTAGGGTTTAATAGAGTATGGACAGAGGAAGATGAAGCTTCACTTTGGAGAAGAAGCTGACTGTTGGTGAAGCAGCCTATCGTTGGAGAAGAATTTGTTGCAGAAGCGGACCGTTGCAGCAGAAGAAGAGAGGTTGAAGACGACCTTATATGCATCCGACAGAGGCAGGGGTATGGATGTAATTTTTCAAGGCTCAAACGGTTATAAGGGCAATTTGGACATTTCAACATAGGCTAAACGGCGTTAATGGAATATTCCTGGCCTATTTCACTCCCAACGGACGGAACTAAACCTCAGGGGCATAATTGCAACAGAAAAGAATTTTTTAAGAGTATAATGCAATTAGTTTTTTAAGGGGGTATAACGCAAAATATCATATTTTGCATGGGTATAAATACAAATTTTCCAAAAAATTATGGTAACTTACTATTGATTCTTAAATATTATTAAATGAGGATCCAAAATCTATATACCTCCACCCCTCTTGCTTGACATTTCCCGCTTTCTCTTAGTGTTTTGAAAATACCCTTTCTTGGTGATCTAACTCCCAGAGATGCCTCTTCTAGTAGCTTGACTGATGAGTAACACATATGTCAAACATTTTGATAATGCAAATCATACAACCAAGTAAAAAACACACATGAAATCTCATATACCTGCTTGATCCAATTTGTTGTGAAGTAAAAGTTATTAAGATTTTACAATATTCAAGCTACATAAGACATCACAATTAGATTAATTATAGCAAAAAAATTTCACATTCAAACTACAAAAATCATTAAGTTTGAAACATTTACCTAACTCCACCCATAGTTTGAGCCAATAGTTTGGATTTAATAATTGAATTGCCCATTGATGTTTGTGATCTAAAAGTATCAATAATTGCATGCCCTTGATGTTCAACTTCACTGGCTTCAACATTCATGCGTGTCCAAGAGTTTTGATGTCTCTCATGCTTTCATTGTTACCTCTCATGATATTTTCCTCCCCATCCATGCTCGTTGATTGAGAACCTCTCATACTACTTCCTTGATCAAATCTTGCATTGCCCATATTGTTCAATATGGTAAACCTTAAAAAAAATAGTACGTTAATAGATATATGACAAAATGGAAGGATAAAACCAAAACACAAAGTAAAACATACCTACCCACTCTACCTCTACCTCTCCTATTTCCTCCTCCACGTCCTCATACAATCCCTCTTCCACTTCCTTCACTCCTTTGTGAATTTAAGATAGCATTCTTGCATGAAGACTTGTGATGACCAACCTCTTTGCATCTCGTACTCTTGTGCCTACGCTTCCTCTTTTCAACTGGATTCTTGATCCTGTTCTTTCTTGGCCTTCCTCTGGGCTTCATTTTTTTATGGACCGACAATAAATGGAAGATCAATTTTCTCCAACTCATCTACTAGTCATGGATCCTACTGTATATGCGTAACTCTGTTTGAACTTCTCCAAGACATAGAAGTCATGTAAAAAGTCAAAAATATCTAACCCTCAAATTCTAGTAATAAATGTAGTGGCATGGACACATGGTAGACCTGAAATCTACCACACCCTACATGTATATATTTTTTCATCAAGTCTAACAACACATGTAATATTTGGGCCAACCACTTCAGCTTGATGATCATCAGTCCTCCTCACTGTGTATCACCCTATGTCCTTACCAAGATTTTAAACATATTTGAAAGCCTTTGGAACTAATATGTCCCATCACTTTCTCTCAAAACTTCTTCGATGGTTCATTCTCTCCATCATTTTGTGTCGGATCATGTCTACCATCTCCAGAATTGGTAACCTTCTTGCTTTGTTAATCCAAATATTGAAAGACTCAGATATATTATTCGTAACATAGTTGCACTTTATCCCAATCCCAAATTGTGACCTACTCCATGCTTGGTTAGTCACTGCTTCAAAATAATATGCTTCAACTAATGAGGTCATGCTAACCTCTCTCAAATTCCACTTAAATGCGTTTGAATTATAAGAATTAGCACATTTTCACACTAGCCTTTCGAATAACACTCTGGGATACTTCTTTTTAAATTACTGTACAAATGCCTAACACAAGTGCAACGTTCCACTCGTGGAAACACCACAGGCACGGCTAAATTCACACCCTTGTCTGTCTATCATGAGGATCAAACCATCCACATCACCAATAACCTCATGCAGCATCTCTAGTAACCATCTCCAAGCATCTCATGTCCTAGACTCAACAACAGCAAATGCAAGAGAAAACAAGCAACTGTCTGCATCCACAAAAGTGGCACTAAGCATGATGCTCATGTAAAACCCCTTAAGATGACACCCATCTACCCCAATGAAGGGTCTACATCTATCTAAAAGTCCAACCTACAAGCTCCAAGACGGACATAGAATCGCATGAATGAATTATCTACATCCAATTGGTATTCAACAATACTATATGGATTGGCTTTTAAAAGATCCTCGCACAACTCCGGAATGAGTTTGTATGAGTCCTTAGGTTTGTCATGCATCAACTCAAAAGCCTTTTATTTGGTTTCAGAACTCTTGAATAAGGTTCCATAAGGTTGTACTTATTTTAAATTTCATTCTTCAACTTAGATGCACCCAACTCTGGAGTTTTGTGGAGGAGGGGAACAATTTTGTTAGCAAGCCATTTAGATGTGGTCATCTCATTCCCCACCTTACTCACACTTGTACACGTGTGAATATCTTTCAAGATCTTGACCTCAAATGTCACAATTCCTCACTCAACATTGTGCTATGACACGATATCTCTCATTTTTTATGTACTTGATAGCAAATTCATTGATAGCAAAATTCTATTTAATAGCATCTCTGAAGTGGTCCACAATGAAAAACCTTGATCACACACTCATCTTGGGTCTTTCATTGTCAACTTCTATGAATTGACCTTCATAATGTTTTGGTGACACCTCATGACACCTATCTGATTGTTCAAGTAATTCCTCTTACTTATCCTCCTCTTCTGGGACACCTGCTGGCTTAGCACGTTCCTCTTTCTCATAATCTTCATCCTCAATCTCCACTAGTTGCCTTTGCTCTTACCCCTCAAATAACTCATCAACCACTTGAAGGTCATCAACAGCACCCTCTATTTCTTGTTGGTAGTTTTGAATGCCACATCCTTCTAAATCTAGGAGAGGAAGGGGTATGACAAATGCTTAAGGACAAGACATCATCCTTGCTCTCGACTACATACAATGTGAATTTATTTGTTCTTTGATTCTCCCTGAAGATATCTAGAAGCTTGGCATCACAGGATATCTCAACATATTGTCTTGGCAAAATATTTGGCAACATGTATGTGAAGGTGACTCGTGTAGGGTTGCTAGCCTTGGACCAAGGATAAATGTCCTCCCATAAATCAATCATTGCAATTTTATCTGCATCCAGGGTCTATGTGAACTACCTCCCTACAACATATTTGTGTCCATTGACTAAATTATCTAGCTTTCAATGCCCATCATGGAAAAAGTGACCCCATAAATTGTGTCTTCATCCATGTTTTGTGTACAATAAGAACAATATAGTTGTTAACAATTCAAGTATTCCAACAACTAATAAATTGAAGCATGTACAACATCAAGAATTCATATGGCCACATTGTTACTTATTGAAAGCCCTAAATCATAAGAGAAATATGTGACATATCATACATAAAAATTGACAAACAAAAAACATGACTTTTATGGACCAATAGTGAAACCCTAAATCAAAAGGCAAACCCTAAATCAAAAAAGAAAATATGTAAACCTTTACAAAATGCTAAACTAGAAAAACAAAGTCATACCAGCTTTTCTATTGTGGAATCAGCAAAAAATCGAAGGGATTTCAGGGGGTCAAAGTGGACAATGGGATGGAGGGACTCAATCAATGTATTAGCTTGTGCAGTCAGGAAGCGATTACAAGAGAGTGAGCAGGTTTGATAGAGATGAAGAGCTGTCAGAGATGTATAAGAGGGATTACAGGGGGCTGGAGAGGACGATGGATTAGAGGGAGGAGTTAGTGTATTGGCTTCATTGAGCAACCATCACCGGAGATGAAATGCAATCAGAGATGCAATCGACGTAAAAATGAAGGTCAAGTTTTGTGAAGAGAGACAAAGGGAAGGTAGGGTTTAATGTTCCATGTAAGGGTAAAACAGACATTTCACATGTAAGGTTAACATAGGGTTAAGTTGATATCCACAGGGGGTTATTTGCATTTATGGTGAGTTTAAAGTGGGTTATATAGATATATTGAGTTTACAGGGTGTTATATGGATTTTTTCCAAAAAAAAATTTGTACCATCATTTGGTTCTGTTTAAAGCATGCAGGGTGTTTTCAGACAAACCACATGAAGGACGTGCTTCATCTGAGTTGGTTAATCCTGTTTTTTTTTTTTTTTGTCAGCCAACCACCAATATTGGTTAATCCTGTTTTTCTAGTTTGATCTATATGCGTTCTAAATGCATATAAATCTGAATTTACAAGATGCAACTGTAATATCGATATCATAGCATAATGTAGAAAAATATTTAACACATTAAAATATTGTATATAAAATAAAACCTTCATGGTAAACAAGTATAAATAATGTTTTAAAAGAATTTAAAGCTCATTCAATTTAATATATATAGCATAATAAATTTGTAGGCCATGTAAAATATATATAGAGTTACATTGTAATAAAATTAATGTAATAAATATGTAGAGAGTTTAATTAAGACAGATCTAGTAATATCTTTATTATTAAATTATTAAGATTTGAATACATCGATATGATTTACTTAAATTTAACTTTGAAAACTTAAAATATAATTCCAATTTATATAAATCGGATTTGAAATCTTTCATTTAAATAAATAAACATGAGTAACAGCTAAATTTATGAAATATAAAAATGTATATATATAAAAAATATGGGTGACTTCCCCTTTAATAAGAAATTAATAGATTTAGGCTCTAAGGTAACCAAAATAATCAAATGATTTTTTTATATATATATATAGACCAATATAATCTCCTTAGGATGATCAAACTTAGGCCCTAAACTTCATAGGCTAACTAAGCTTAGGCTAATAGAAAATGAAGAATAAAATCACTAGAAAACACGATATCACGATCAGGAGAAGACATGGCAATTCATCAGGAAATATTCAGGAAACTCAGAAACAATAGGAGTTACACTAGCTTAGGCCTTCAAGTTGATGGTAGTATCCACAATAATGGATAGATATCCTTCACACCCCTTATCTAGTAACCTCTAAGCATGAAGAGAATAGACGAATATGATCGGATATGATCCACCGAAACCCTCAAAGCGGAACAATGGTCAGCCGAGAATACGAAAGGTCATAACTTTTGAAAAACAATCAACACTTACATGGAAGGCTAACAACAAATCCATATCCAAGATAACATTGAAACCAATAATATTGATAATGAAGAGATTAGGAAGCATCTAATGCCTATTGATCTGAACCAAGCAAGAGGGAAAGCAAACTTTGGTGACAACTTATTCACCAAAAACAATGGTTATGTGAAGTGTTGACATCGAGATTTTAAACTTCTTTACTATGAGTTTCACAAATCCCATAAAGAAAATAAATGTGCGGAACCCCAAAAAAAAAATATGATTAATGGCCAGAATAGAGACAACACTACAATCTCCTATAGTCATAAATAAATAAAAAATCCAAAATGAAATAACAACGTCACAAATAATATAACTTTTTTTCCCTAGACACAAACTCTAACCTAGGCTCCGACAGGACGTAGCTCTCATACCATTTGTAACGCCCCACATTTATCTAACCATTTATCGGACGGTAAATGAGTCGCTACTAAATTTAATCCAATTACAAGACCAAAATTTTGCAGCTCTTTTTTTCTGATGATACCAATATAATAAAATATAATAAAACCGATAATAATAAAATAAATAATATCAACGGTTTTAAATCACCAATGACTTTACAAAATATCAGAGATTTTGCGGAGACAAGATACATAAAAAGAAATACATAACAAACCACCCCTGTGGGAGCCATCTAAACTAAACAAACCTAAATAGTTGATCGCAACTATAATTTATCCTCGAACCGCTACGTCGAAGAAATTTCTAAAAGACGCGAAAAGTCCAAACTTTATCTTAATCCTCAGACACAACCAGCCCATATCGAATAGGGTGAGCAATTAACTCAGTGAATAAACCCACTGACAAATTACTTCATATGATAGTTACATATAAAAATAAGGTCTTATGAAAATCAGAATTTCATTTAATAAATATTTTATTTTATTAAATCAATTTAAAATCATGAACTTTAAAAAATATATTTTAATGTGCACATGGCCCAATCTTTGGTCCACATCATAGAAATCATGAGAGTTAAATGATAAAATCATATATATATATAATTATATTAAAAACAAGAATTTTCTTTAATAAATCAATTTAAATTCATGAGCTTAATAAAATATAATTTTAATGCAATCACGTGGCCCAATCCTTGGTCCACGTCATAGAAATCATGCAACTTAAATGATATGACCGGGTATGGTTCTCAATCGGAAGAACCGTTCCCCCAAAACAGGTGTGTCAAGCCCCAAACGACTAAATCGCTCAAAAAGCTCCCTCAAGGAGACGTCGGATCTAGAAGACGCTGATGGGTCGCCGCTGCCATCACTACGAGAACACCAGCACAGGATGCCCCGGTTGCTGCAGACTCCAAACAAAAGAATCCGCCGCTGTAAGGAATGCTTTACCACACCCCTCACCGATCTTAGGACTCTTAGAGTCCTAGACCTTCCTCCCCAAAGGCGAAATACTACGGGGGGATTTATTCCAGAAAATATGTCATGATATGCATCTTGATAAAATCTCCTAGAACTAGGTTGTTTTCACTAGTCCTAAATTTTTTGAAAATTCTCGAAATGAAAATCTTTAATCCAAATGTTATTTCGAAAAAATACGCATAAAAAATGTATTATGTTAATTTTTGAAACATGAATAGCATAATTCATGCTATTTTAAATGACAAGACGAAGGAATTAAATCATGCAACTTTTTTCAGTAAGAAATGCAATTTGATCAATATGTAAAATATCAAAATCATGGAAAATAATCATAATATATATGCATGGATATCACATAATATCATACAAATATAATGAACACGTGAAATTCAACGATGTAGAGAAAAACCCACATAAAATAAATCAATAGGCCTACTCACCTCGAATAGACCCTAAGTCCGGAGAATGAAGCTCACAACAAAAATTACAACCTAGATAAACCAAATAAATTATTAATTAAGACCCCATAATTCAACCATAGACCCAAGAGCTAATTACATATACATAATTATCAGTCACAAATTTTTATACCCAATAATCTAAACCAATCTCCGTATATACTACAACCTAAGAAGATAATATAAACCTATTTACCATATAACCAGACATTAAAGGACAAAAACCAGAAAAGACAAAAATCTAGAAATTCAAAATAATAATAAAATAACAAAAATTCATAAAATAATATGAAAACACTTTCTTTTCTATAAAAACAAACTATTAATTAGTAAAAATTGAAAATAAATAAAGTTTATTAAGTATATGCATAAATCATAACACTAGTATTATTAAAAACTTATATTTTAGAAATTTGAACATAGATCTAATCTTTAAAATAAATAGTAAATCAAAACCTTAAGTTTATGAAGACTAAAAAATCTAAATATCTAATATATATCTAATAAAAATAATAATAGATCAAAACCCTTGTTTTTTTTATAAAATCATAAGAATCTAACAGCAGAAACATATACATATTAAAACTCAAACTTGATTAAAACTAAAAATCTCATAACATAAAAATATTTTTAATCCTTAAAATAAATAATAAATCAAAAATATATTTTTATTAAAATCTTAAAAATCAAAATAGCTAAACATTGATCTAATAAATAATAGGAAAATCAAATGATAAAAAGAAAAAGAATAAATACCTTTCTCTCTCTCTCTGTCTCTCTCTCTCTCTCGGTTTTTGCAGAAGACACCAGCCGCGCACCCTATATAAATATATATATTTAGATACATAAACCTAACGAACATTACAAAACGACCCCCAGCTTATTTTATATTTACAAATAGGTTCCTATCCGAATTACAGATAGGTCCCTAAAGCATATTACAGGAAATTCACAATTCAAAACTGGGTCCCTCAAAATCAATAACAATAAAATCTCAAAACTTAATCTTTTGAGCTCCAATGGTAGTGAGATTGTAACCATTTAAGATCTTGAAGATCTTAAAAAGAAAAATATATAAAAATTTCAACACTAGTATTTAAAATTGTAAATTGAAATGGGTACATAAGAATACACTAAATGAGTCAAAACTTAAAAACACACAAAACACACTAATTTTAATTCAAATATCCTATTTATATATTCAAATCAAATATATAAATAAGAGAAAAATGCACAGGTGTTACATTACATGTACATCATCAGTGCACAAAGTTCGTGAGTTTGCACTCCAGCAAATTAAATTGAAACAGAAACCAAATACAGTCACAAAAAGGGGACTCATTAAATTCAATCGATCATAAGTTGACACCAAGATGTTCATATTCACAATGAATCAAGTGATCATTTGGAGTCAACAAAACAAGAAGAAAAAAAAAGAACAACTACTTAATTTAGTCCAGTTCTCAGTTCTCACATGTTTGAGTCCCCTAATTAACAACAATGTACAATTAGGACAGAATCTTTGATCAAGCGATCGAAGGACTACAATTCGCGATCGGGGGCGTTGGATGGGCGACGAAGGGATCATGAGCGTTGGATGGGCGACGAAGGGAACAAGAGAATTGGTGTTGAGGGCGGAGAACACTATCAAAACAAGTGCGACGAGCACCGAGAGCATTGAAAGGATGAGCATGAGCCAATGCGTGATCTCTCCCTTCACGACTCGCGCGTACTCGGCTGAGTCCAGAGCGAGCACCGTCATCGGGAACGAGTACGCCCACCAAGCGACATGGAACCTCTTCATAGATCTCCTACACATCTGTTCATAAGTCCAACCAAGAAGAGAAAACCATGTTAAGCAACTTGTCCTGAAAGTGATACAACATTAGTCTTTAATTTTTCTTTAATGGTCCCACCTAACTTTTCCACTATGATCTATTCACTTACGTAAGTGAAATCTATATATGTAGGTTTCATGTAAATTAGGTCTTGTTTCATCTTAACATACCAACAAAAAAAAACCAGCCACAGTTTGTGTCTCTATGTGTTTGTTCATGTGGGGTTTCTTATGAAAATAAAAGAAGTGTAAAACATTAACTTTCCAACCAAATTGGACCGTTGAATTTAATAAAAACTCAATATCATGTGCTTGTTTTTATTAGTAAAACCAATCTAAAACAGATCAAATTTTCAATATGCTTAGGTGTGACATCTCCCACAAACAATCCCTTTTTCAAGGCCTACACTAACCTCCCATGCCATTGTTTTGACGTACCAATGAAGCAAAGATGAAGAGGGAGAGGAAGAAGAGCATCTTCGACAACATGTTGAAGGTCCCGGCGTTTGAGTCCCAAGCGAGGCTCGCTATGCACGGGATGGCCACAAAGAGGAAGAAAACCGGCCTCAGGATCGTCGGGAGGTAATCGTTCCCTTGTAGCCTCTGATAGAGAGTCACAAACAACACCAAATAATGGATGATGCCCAGGCAGAACACAGAACAGGAACATCGCGCACTCCATCCAACCAGTCTGCGCTGCAGCTCGCGCGCCTACTAGGTTCCCTATGACTGATAATTGGCTTGTCGGGTTCACGACCATTGACAAGAACCTCTTCCCCTTGGTGAACCACTGCCCATATATCTTGACGTCGAGCGCCAGGACCAGTATCGAAAAGGCCTACCATAGGAGTAGATAAGAGGGGGTTTTGGGTTTTAGGAAAGGGGAGGATTGGAGGAGGAGGAGCCAAGAGATCCATGGGGCGAAGAGATAGTTCACGCCGACGTGGTGAGAGAATTCAAATCGAATGCTTTTGGAAGTTGAGGATGCACCAAAGGGCATAGAGGAGGGAGAAGATGATGAGGGTTAAGAGCGCGAGGGACCATAGGAGGATGAAGGCGGTGGAGGGGAAGTGACGAAGGAGGCAATGGAGGGGGCCTGAGAGCTCACTCGACGTCTCACTGAGAGTTTTCCAGAGGAGGGCCTATCCGCATAGGATCAGGCATATGCGGAAGTAGCCCGCATGGAATTTGGTTAGTGGGGACAGACATAATCGGCCTTTCGAGACTGTGATTGTGGTGGTGGTGGTGGAGGAGATTTGTACTTGTTGTGGCTTCTCTTTCACCATTAGTTTTATTTCTACTTAGTGAGAGAGAGAGAGAGATTGTTGTGGTGTTTGTCTGTATGGGTATATATAGGGGAGGAGTGGGAAGGGAGGGAGATATTTTTTAAATGTTTGAAATGGGTGAATTGATTAATTAAGCTAAAATGGACCCTCATGTAGGGTTGGCATGGTGTGCAAGGAATTTTCTAAGTTAAAAGAATTATATTGTGGACTAGAGAGTTGATGCTTGATGCGTGTTATATTTGGTCCCTTTTTGTGGAGGTGTTTTTTAATTTTCGTTTTCCTTTTTTATTTTTCAAATCTTATAGGAAAATTTTCATAATTAACCCTCTAAAATAATTTTATTTTATTTTTAACCTCGCCTAGTTTTTAATTGTAAAAACTCACCTTAGACCCGATCAGCACTACAACGCCAGCGCTGACTGGGTTTTTTTATTTTCTGATTTTTTACGGAGGAGTGCTATATATAACACGCCTCCTGTATAACAATACCTCCGCCGTTTATTTTGTTAAAATTTTTATGGAGGCATGTTATATATAACATGCCTCCTTTGTTATCATGGAGGCGTGTTATATATAGCACGCCTCCTTTAAAAAACCTTTTTTTAGTGGAGGCGTGTTATATATAACATGCCTCCACTGTTTTTTAACACATCACCCCCTAGTGCTTTTGAAATAGCACATCAAAGGAGGTGTGTTATATATAACACGCCTCCACTGTTTTTTAACACATCACCCCCTAGTGCTTTTGAAACAGCACATCAAAGGAGGTGTGTTATATATAACACGCCTCCTTTGAAAAACTGGGACCCTATCATATATGAGTTCACTTTGGTGTGATTTTTTTTTCTGTTTATTTTTATATACTGTTCTATTTTTCAACATGCAAGAATTGAAAAATTAAAAAACACCTTATATTCCAATAAACACATACTCATATTACATTCCAATAAAAACAAACCCATTGTCCTAGAATTCATTTTGATCTAAAGTCATGATACAAACACAATCATCCTAGAAACCGTCTCCATCCTTTCTTCTTAGTCTTCCTAGGAGTAGGTGATATTGAAGAAGACGATGCATCTGGCGGTACAGAAGAAGTTGCTGTTGTGATGGGAGTCATCTCATCTATATATGTCTATGCAAAGGATCCAAAAAGTCGGCGAGGTCCTCGTCTGTAATACATCAGTGGTCTCACCTCTGCTTGTGTAGCTGGATGGGGAGGTGGCTGTGGAGCTTGTTGTTCTAGATCGTCATCTGTGATGTGTACTCCTTCTCTAAATAACTCCTCAATGGTGAACATATGTTCACCAAGCCCAAAGAAAGCAGGACCTATCGTGTCATCATAAGCATCATGTAATCCACCATGATCTGGAGAAGGAACATATGAGTCATCATCTTTTGGCTGTGGCATGTCCCCCACCACCGCCTCTGCTAGGTCACGAGTCACCGCAACAATGCGTCCCCACTCCTCATAGTTGGGATACAACAATGCTCCTCAAGCGAGCACCTCATTAATGTTTTGCATTGTCGGCACCTATGAATATTAAGTGAGATTAGTTAATTATAGGAAAATTTGTGCATGGATGGTTAAGAATGCCATAAAATCTGTTTAAATCAAAACCTACCATGTTATCTGCAATATATCCATGAAGGGGTCTCGGAGGAGGTGGTGGTGTGATATGTCTCACTGTTCGCTCCCAATACCATTTCATATATCTCATGGAGCTCCGAGTCTGAGGAAAATCATGGATGTGATCCTCGCGTTGATCCCACCGCTCAAGATAGACACCATGGAATTCTACCCAATCCACATCATGTTGACCACATCTGTTGATTCGATCTATTATCTCTACTTCACATGGTATGTCTTGTTTGAAACCGAATTGACGGGCGACTCTGTCGGGCACATGCATCTCTACTATGTCAAAGCAAACGAGGGGAACCCTCGCTATCCACAATGATGGCTCGTATCTACATATCGAAGGTAGTTGGTCATATTTGCCAACATATGATCACCATGTAACCTAGAAAATGATAAACTCATATAAAGTTATATGTAAGCTTGAACAATATGTGAAATATATAGTGGTTTTTCAACTGTCATCACCTACGACTCATGTTGGTAACCCAACTGTGCCCCGTAGTATATGAAAGCATGTCCTGACCCATCAAATCTTTGTGTCACAATATTCTACCTGAATGCAAAATTTATATTAGATTGAAACTATATTGAATTTTGTAGGGATTCAGATCGGATTCGAATTTTTTCGGATAATTGAGATGCTTACTTGTAAAATTGAAAAATCCCTTTAAGGATATTTACTGATTTTATAGAGATCTTTTTCGATTTTGATAAGTTTTAAGAGAGTTATATCAATCTTTTCTTCTTTTTATTCAAATTTTTCATATTTTGTAGGGACTTATTTGATGTATTTATTAAAGCAATTTAACTCAGTGACTAAGGATCCGTTTGGAAACACAGATTGAAAAGTAGATTTTGGAATAAAGCTGATTTTTAAGGTTAAAAACATGTAGAGAGGACTATCAATCACCGTGAACAGTCCCTTCACTGAACTAACTTTAGTGGAACGTTGGGTGCATAATCTAGTTTGAGTGTTCTGACTGGTGGACATGCATGAACCACTGATTCATTCAACCATTCATAAACTGCTGACTTTCAGTTGCAATAGACTCTCATACCTTAATTTCCCTCCCCTAAATAAATTTCAGTTTCACTAAAAAAACCAAAGTGCATGCAGTAGCCATGGAAGAGCATCTACTCCCCAGTGTCTCCTACAATGCAGTCCAATCTCATACACCACCAAGAAACCACAGGCGGCTCACGCGCAGGTCGCGCTCGGCCCCCTCCCTCTTCACATGCACCCAATCATCCCACAGTGCCTCGCCATCGACGACTCGCACCGGACCCCTTCGATCGTCCGAATCACCTCGATCGGCGCCGCCCTCTACATAACCTTGGGCGTCATAGTCTTCATCGTAAAGTGGGACAGCTTCAGCGGCCACCGCACGTGCTCGCTGGTCGACGCGCTCAACTTCAGCGTGGTCACCCTCTGCACCATCGGCTACGGAGACATCGTGCCGCGCACGCCCCTCGCGAAGCTGTTCGTGTGCGCGTTCGTACTGGTGGGATTCGGCTTCGTCGACGTCTTGCTCGACGGGCTCGTGCGGCACGTGTTGGACCGGCAGGAGGCGGTGCTGCTGAGCGCGGTCGATGGCGGGGAGCGGAGTAACGTCGTGTTGCGCACGTACGTCATGGACATCGAGAAGAGGCGGATGCGGATACGCATGAAGGTAGTAGTCACAAAATATGCAACTTGGACGGGTTTGGACTTTGGATTGATGTTTTAGGGTGTGTTTCTACCGGATGATAAGTGAAAGAAAATGAGGAAAAGTAAAAACTTCTACCACATAAAAACCAGAGGAGGGAAAGTGAAGTTAAGTGAGTTTGTTTTTTTTTCAATATTAAATATTTAGTGATATGGAATATTTTTATTTATTCTTATTTTTTTATTTTATAATAAAATAATAAAAGTATTTATTTAAATTTTTTTATTTATTATATGGCATGTCCTTGTTAATTGTCTTTCAAAATTTTATTTAATTAAAAATATTTGATTGATAAGTTATGTTGTTTTTATATTATATATAAAGTAGCATACAAACAATTTTTTTTTTTGTCATCTATCATCACTTTTTTTGATAACGTAAACAATATATTTCATTATTTGTCATTTTCATCATAAGCACAAAAAATAGTTTTTATTTTCCATCAGAGGCACAAACAACAGTTTTTATTTTCTATCACTTTTTGAAACAGACACAAACAATATATAAATTGGTCAAAGGGAAAATAATTTATTTTCCATCACTTTCCTTTTGACCCAAATCCCTTCATTTTCCTTCACTTTTCCATTGAGATTGTGTTGTACCACATGAAAAGTGAGGGAAAATGAAAAAAAAGTAAAAACTTTCCTTTTCAACATCTATAGACATGTTGTTTGTGCCAAACAGAAGAGGGAAAATTTTTTTTCTCATTTTTCCTTTGTTTTTTTTTTTTTGTCTTATTATGAGATGAGTGAAAAATTTTAATTTACTCACAGTAGAGGAGGGAAAGTGATAGAAATTGAGTTTTTTTATGTTTGAATATTACATGTTTGATGATATTAAGTATTTTATTTGTTCTTATTTTTTATTTTATAATATAGTAAGAAAAATATTTATTTAAAAAATCTATTTATTATGTGACATGTCTTTATTGATCATTTTTCGAATTTTATTTATTTAAAAATATTTGTTAGATTGTTTTCATATTATTTTTAAGTTATCATACAAACAACATGTTTTATTTTATTTTTATCATTTTTCATTATTTTATGTGATAACACAAACAATGTATTTTTTATATGTCATTTTCCATTACAAGCATAAAAAACAGTTTTTATTTTCCGTCATTTTCCATCACAGACACAAACAACAGTTTTTATTTTCCACCACTTTCTATAACCGGCACAAAAAACATATAAACTGGTTAAGAAAAAATAATTTCTTTTATGTCAGTTTCCTTTTGACTCAAATTCTTTTATTTTTTTCGATTCTCCTTTGTGTTTCTGCACAAATACACCCTAGCGCTCGGATTCATTCCGAACTTGAAACCGAGCATCCTGAATATAAATTGGGTTGGTTTTGGGTTAAGATTCACCTAACCCGAACCCAAATCCGTGATAGATTTAATTAAATGTCTATACTCAAATTTTAATTGTTTAATTTATAAGATAAAATTGGAATTGTCTAATTTTTTTTCCCTATAATCTATCACTTTAATAGTTTCCATCTCTTAAATTTTTTAAATAAAATAAACCTCATTTTTTCATCTTTCTTATTTATGTCGTACGAAATATTGACTTTTATAAATTTTTAATTGTTTAAAATGACACATTTTTTAAGTTAAATCCAAATCTAACATGACTGAATCAAACTTGATGGGTTGGGTTCGAGTTTAGCTTCTTGAATTTGAGGATCGAATTGGGTTGGTTTAGGTTTGGATCAGCTTCCTCCAACCTTGGATGGGATTCGGGTTGAGCTTCAACGACTCAACCCACCCGAGTTACACACCTAGTTAAAATACTCTGATTAAATATCTTTCATACAAAACATACTATACTGAATATAATGCATATAAAATTCACTAATTCATGCTGATAGTTAAATTATTTGAAAATATTCTATCTTCATATTTTTATGTCATTCTGAATGATTTACTGAACATGACATTTATCGAACTTCGTCACTATGATGAAGGTGGGGTGCGCGCTGTGCGTGGCGGTCGGGTGCATCGCGAGCGGGACGGTTGCGGCGCGCGTTTTGGAGGGACTGGACTGGTTGGAGAGCTTCTACCTGTCGGTGACGTCGGTGACGACGGTTGGGTACGGTGATTACTCATTCACGACGGTGAGGGGGAGGGCGTTCGCGACGGCGTGGCTGCTCGTGAGCACGCTCGCGGTCGCGCGGGCGTTCTTGTACTGACCGAGCTGCGGATCGAGAGGCGGAACAGGAGGATCGCGGAGTGGGTGATGAAGAAGAAGATGACGGTGGGGGACCTGGTGGCCGCGGACCTTGACAGTGATGGATCTATAAGGTGTATGGTTTCAGGATTTGTTTTGGGTGTATCAACCAATATAAAGATATCACCGGAGTCAAGGATGGCGAGCGGTAGCGGTTGGTGCTCAAGCTCGAGCGGCTCAGGAGGAGGGAACGGATGGACGACGGTGAGGGGAAAGCGGGAACGGAAACGGCTACGAACAGAAGGACGATCACGGGGTAGCGGTCGTATTGATGAGAGTGGGGTAAGATGCTTCCGGTGTCTCCGTTTGGGCCACAGGAGCATCGCCTGTCGCGACCCCCTGTTATGTTGGCACTGTAAGTGCTCGGGTCACAGGGGAGCTTCGTGTCCAAAGTGGATCGGAGCGCGGGATGGTCGGAAGCTACCGGAGGCGATCGGATCCTCCAAGACAGTGAAGCTCCCGGTGAAATTCTGCGCGGCACGGGAGATGGAATACTTGAAAGGGTGTCTGTTAGCCACTACGGCTACGGGGTCGCCATCCCTGTGCGACTTACGGGAGGCGCTGACCAAGTGGGGGGGAGCTGGGGCGGTGGACCGTGTACGCAGGGTGGGGGCGGGTTTCTTCCTCATCCGGATGCGGTCCCTGAAACTCCGGTATGCCGCACTGAACATGGGTCGGCTTGAATGGCAAGGAGGGGGGGGTCCAGTTTTCAACTTGGAGTCCTCGCTTCGGGACCATGGGCGACTCTCAAGGGACTTGGACGATGATGCTTAAAGGGCTGCCGGTCCACTAGTTGGACGCAGGCTGCTTGGACCATATTGTGGCAAATTTTGGGACCTTATAGGAGGTCCTTCGGATAGACATGGACGCGGAGGGTCGGACGATTAGGGTGGTTTCACTGGTGGCGGACAAGCGTCTTTCCTCCCCGACCGAGCTAACGGTCTCACACGGGGGAGAATCGTACCGAATTGGGGTGGAGGCCCCACCCCAAGCGACCGGCCATCATGATCAGGTCGGGACGTCGAAGGGAACCGCCGGCCCAGTGATGGAGGACGACCGGGAACGCACGGTGCGTTGCGGCAAAGCACTGGTTGCGGGAGAGGCTCCGGCGTGGGCTCCGGTGAGGGTCGAAAGGAAGGCTCGCTCTGACGGTGGACTTCCCAAGACAGTCGACAACCCATCAGGGACGGGTCAAGTCATTACAACTGTTATGGTGGGACGCTCTGTCCAAAGCTGTCCTGTCCTGAGACAGGGGGATACTTTCGGCGAAGCTCTGCAGGATGCCAGAGAGTCTGGATCTGGCGAGATTTCGTCGCTCTTACGTTTGGCGGATGGCCTCAAAAGTCACGATGTCAGGGACGAGGTTTTGACAGAAAGGACAGCTGAGGTGGCGTATATCGGGGGTGATTCACACCCTGGGCTTGGTGGCGGGCTAATGGGCCTTTTATCCACCACGAAGGCCCAGTATTCCGGGGATTATATCTCGGGCTGGGACCCGGAACCCGAATGGACATGGGCTTGGTGGGGTCGTGACCCGGTCACGGGCACCCACTTATTCCGTCGTGCGTTGCATGGCCATGCAAATTCGCCATTGGAGGTGGGCTCGAAAATATGGTCCGAGGTGGGAGGATCCACTTCCTCATCCCCGCCGAGGGTGGTAGAGGTAGCGGCCGACGGCCCCGATGTAGAAGATACGATGTCGCATGTTCGGGCGACGGCGGATGGGTTTGATGGGGTGGCTGCGAATATGCAGTTGGCGGGTGTCGGTTCCATTTCAACGCCACTTCCCGAGAGAGCGACCCACATTTTGAAGGCGGTTCGATTGGGTCTGGGCGAAGAGAGGTAGCTGACCGAGGCGGCACCAAAGGAGGGCATAACGATCACGACAGGAAGGGCAGAGGAGCTTGGCATCAATGCCCATGTATCATCGGTCCGTGAACGATTCGGGACTGTCATTGCGGTGTCTTTCGGCTCGGCGGGGGTGTTCCCATTGGAAGTGGGACAGAGGCCTTCTTCTACACCGGTGGTTGACATCAGCCTGCCGCAGGGACCACTGGGGGTGGTGAGGGAGACAACCTGCGGTCTCAATGCGTGGGCTATCTTGGAACATAAGGGGGATGCACGACCCCCAAAAAGCACGTGCATTGGGGGACATGGTGAGGGAGCACGGAATTCAAATCTGTTATATCCAAGAGTCCAAATTAATAAACCCGGGGCCCAGCCTCCTCAGGGTGTGGAAAGACGCCAACGGTTCGGCAGGAGGCATGATATGAATAACTTCTGGTGGAACAGAAGTCCTCAAGTGCTTTTTCATATCCACATCTTGTATATGAATATGCAACAGAATCCAGCAAACTGGACAAAACTTCTTTGCGTGTTTTGTTATATGATTTCAAAACAGTACTCTGAAAATTCATTTTAGATGCCTAAGACAGTAAGAATGATATGAATCCGGAAAATTTTGGTTCATGGCAGCAATCAAACCCTTGCACTTGTCCGAAATAAATGTAATCCGACATTCACTAGTAAGAGCATTCTTCAGGTGTGTAAAGAACCACAACCATGAGTCATAGTGCTCATTATCAACAACTGCGAACGCAACAGGATAAAGCTTGTCTTCGGCATTATAGGCTGAGGCGGCCAACAATATTCCTTGAAATCTAGACTTCCAAAATGTTGCATCAATACACAACATCGGTCTGCATCCAGTCTCAAAACCTTCGATGCATGCTCGAAAAGAGATGAATAAATACTTGAATCGTTGTGTGTCATCCGTTTCGATCACCACTGAGCTACCTAGATTAGTGGTTTCAACCGTTTCTGCATACCATCTCATTTGATCAAAACAACAAAATTCATTACCATGCAATTCATTATTTGTAATCTCCTTTCCATGCCATGTCCGATCATATGTAACATTCATCCCAAACCGTCTATTCAGTTGGTTCCTCATGTCCTTTGCAGTGAATAAGGGATTAACTTGAAGATCATCTTTGACAAGTTCAGAAATCCATTTACGGCCAGCCTTCGGATGCCCTGCTCTTCTTAAACCACCCCCACAAGTATGTGTCAGTATATAAGTCTTTAGTTTAAACAACTGCCCCCCTCCATTGCTTGCAAAGCAGATGCATAAATTCGCCAACTGCAATTGTGTGTGGCACATCTTGCAGTCACTCTGGTTCTGTCACTCTTAATGACATGATAGTCAAACCCGTGTGCAATAGAAAAGTTGCGAAGGTCACGATGAAAGTGATCTACATCATGAAAGATTTGGCCCGGTTTTGTAATGAGGTCCCCCACATGCTAATCATTAGGTTATGAGCTTCATTAGCCTCTGTGTTTTGGAAGTTCACCAATGCCATATTATGAGTTTCTTCAACAGCGTTTTCATTAACATCGTGATTTGACTCATTCCATTGAACAGGGAAAACTTCAGGTCTGGGAGTATTTACAGAATATATATCATGAGTTACAGAATAAATGTTTTCATTTACAGATTTATCAAAGTCCATTACAGAATCAATGCACAGTATCAATATCCATTACAGAATCAATGTTTACAGCTATGTCACAAATGTATTCTTCTGATACTTAAATAACAAACAGACATACATGCACCACATGCCCATTTTCAATTATAGTTTCTATGCACTAACTAACAGGTCTGATCATGCAAATTTCACAGAAATCGATAATCATGAAGATGATTATGCCCATTGGAATTTTGAACAAAGAGGTGTATTAGTTGGGAATCAAAGCGAATGTGTAGTTGAACCATCTTCTTTATATCATGATCATCTATCAAAGTCACAAATTCCTTATCGCAGCCGAAAATGGAGTACTTCATCGTTATTTTAGATGGATTTTAGTTCCATCTTGAACACAACTCCCCAACAAAACTTTGAAACCCAGTATCTTCTCCAATATCTGCAATGTATGAATCCTCTCTGTATTTACAATGGATAGGTAATAAAGACATCGGGTGGGTTTCGGCGAGGGTTTTCGGTGAGGGTTTCGGCGATGGGTTTCAGCGAATGGGGTCTTCGCCGGGTGGAGAAGAAGTCGGTGCAGGAGGAGGGAAGGGTCGATGCGGTCGTGTCAGGTGGTCGGGTGGAGGTGATCAGCGAGGGTTTCAAAAACAGGGGGACAAAATGGATTTTGTGGGACTGGTAGGGATAAGTGGAGAGAAGGGTATAAGTGGAACAAAAAAGTGATGTGGTAGGTGAGGGGTAGAAAAAAAATAAGTGTGTACAACCAGGGGTAAATTTTTTTTTTCAAAAAGGTGGGGGTACATAAATAATAGAGGCTGGGCTGCAGGGGTATTTGGGCAATTGACCCTATTCTCATCCACAAGAAGCACATATCTTTCACGTTGAAAAGTTTATATTTTTATTTAACAAGGAACAAGCTGAAGAAACCACCCTTAATTTTTTTTATATGTTCATTCTTTAATATGACCCATTGAAACAAGAGTGCTGACACACAATCTTGTTTTCATCCCCAATTTCAGGCTTATATGCTTCATTAACGTCGTATACTTACATAAATTAGGTATATACTTTAATTGATATTTTTTATATTTTATATAAATACATCCATGAAATTCGTTGGAGTATATGTTCAATTTTTTTATTTATAAAAACATGTACCTTATTAAATGAGGTATATTAAAAATGTGTGTGGTCTAGAATTGGGGCTAAAAAAGAAACTATACGTAACATTACCCATGAAACAATGAGAATTATGTCAAACTGTAATGTATTTTTACATTGTTATGTAATATTTTACATTATATGGATCAATAATACTTCTACTTAATTTTGTGTTAAAAAATTATTGAGACATTTTTTGATAATGCAATTGGTTTAATTAAACTTTTTTTTCCCACATCCACTATAGCACCAAAAATTGTAGAATGCTATGGAGTTCCATATATTATTAATGGACCGTGCATTAAATATTTTACCTTGAAAATAAAAACATAAATATGGTAAAGGAAATGTGATAGTTTTTTTACTTGTATTTGTGCTTTCGTTTTTCTGTAAATATTCTCACTTACAGTGAAATTTCACTCTCTATTCCATTACTCATTATCTAGAAGCATAACATCATCACCTATTATATGTTTACTTAGTTTTTTTTTTTTTTACCATTTTGTGTATGCAGCAAGTCTGAATATGTCATATACAAACTAAAGGAGATGGGAAAGATAGCAGAGAAGGACATTTTACAGATCTGTGAACAGTTTGATAGGTTAGACACATGCAATTACAAGAAAATCACGCTTTCAGAACGAATGGATAATCATCATTAAAGTTTATGATGATGGATGGAAAATGAATGTAGGTTCCTCTATCAAGATCTCTGCTCGCTCTCTATGTTTAATTTGATGCCAAACGCCTCGCAATATTGATGATTCTTCGGTTCTTCTTTAGTACATCTTCACAAGAGAAGAAACTCTATCAATCAAGCTCAAAGGTATACAGTGAACTTGGGTCTAGATCGAGTCATGACTTGTTTTGATTAGTCCCATTAGTATCGAACTGTACAGTCATTGTTGGATACATATTCCACTCTCCTATTGGATCCAGTCAGCTATTGGATAAACACATGGATTTCTAAGTATCATTGGTATCTAATAAGGGAGTGGAACATGTACTTAACAATTGGCTATCTCATTGTATTCATAAGTTGTGCAGTTCAATTTATAGGTTGTGTAGTTTGATACTAATAAGACTGACCGAAGCTAATCCTGACTGGATCCGGAGTCGTAACTTGATTAATTATGACATGAAGGGACATACTATATAGTTTGGTTTGTATTGTATTGATTTTTCCATTGATCTTTTTTATTAATATCAAGGGTAATTAACTTTCACATGTACTTCTTCAAACACAATACTTAATTTCTGTTAAGCCAAAGTAATTTATATATATTATTACTGATTGTTATACTTTTGTTGCATTCAATTTTATTTTTATATGCTTTTGAAGAATTTGTGCTTATCTATCGTTAGGCATTCAATATGTGCTTATCAATCATTACACAAACAATGTATTTTATTTTATGTTATTTTTCATAACAAGCACAAACAATAGTTTTTATTTTTCATCATTTTTTATAACAGACACAAATAACATATAAATTGGTTAAACGAAAAATAATTTCTTTTCTGTCAATTTCCCTTTTACTCAAATCAGTTTCCCTTCGTGTTTGTACACAAACACACCCTAGGTGACATTTTTTTTATGGGTCAATTGCCCAAATACCCGT